>JAOALB010000062.1:0-285150 GCA_025331125.1 Mycogone perniciosa | reverse complement strand
CCCATAGACAAGCCACTAACCGGCAGATTAGTAGTTGGGTGGGTGACCACCAGCGAACACCGGCTGTTGTATGTCTTTTAATGTTTCTTTTTGTTTGCTGTTGTGAGATATGCGAGCTGAGAGTCTAACCACCATAATATAACCATATCTATTAGAATACACAGGATCCCGTTAAGCTCTTTTCTTAACTTTAATGTCTTCATTTTTGCACTTTAAGACTTTAAATTTGCAGTTGCATAATTCCGTTTTAAAAGACTAACGAACCCTGTATTAAGACGCTCGCTACCGTTTAGTCCTCTATTTATATTTAATATAAAGCAAGCGCTACCATAACTATACTGTTTTTATACCTATAAAATATAGGTTTATATATCCCTAGCATTTTTATACTTAGCTAAGCTATTTGATTTTAAGTTTTTAATTAAATATAATATAAGATAGTTTTAAATAGTTATTTTAATTTATTATTTATAAAAACTTAACTTTATTATATATTTCTTTTATACTTTATATAATTATATTAGATTTTATTACAGTTAGTATTATTATAATAATTAACGTAATTATTAAAGCTATTTTTTATAAATAGGTTTATTTTAATATAAAACTAACTGTTAATTTTTTATTGTATTCTTTTGTTATTGAAAAGCTAAAGTATATTATAAAAGACTTTATATAGGCAGACTGATTAGGCGATGGACTGCTATCCTAAGGAAAAGTAGAGGAGATTAAAGAGTAGTCACTTAGAGGGAAGATAGATGCTAACAAGCAGGTAATATACCAGAAACTAATAGCTAGGCATAGCAGCAGTAATTTGCTGGTCTTTGAAGCTCTATATCTTTAGGGACTACAGTTGCTTCTTATATCTGCATTCCAGCCTATGTAATATCAAAAGGGCTCCGGAGCTTCCAGTCTCCTAACACTTATACTTAAAAGAAAATACAGTATTCCATATAAGTAAATAGATTATAGGTTATATAAAATAGCTGGGTAGAGTACTAGTTTATAAGTTAAGAGGAATTTGAATCTGCGGAAAGGTGGGTTATAGTATGGTTAGTTATTCCTGTTGCGTGCTTTTATTTCAGGCATCCCGTAAATAGTATCTGACATAATATTAGTAGGATTACGAACCGGGTTTAAGATCTATAATAGAGCAGGTGGCCTAAGTTGCGGCTCTAGTGCAGCCTGCGGTTATATCGGCTTTAGCCAGGGGGGGGGCAGGCTTACAGCAAATATAAGCCGGCATCTTATCTTGCATTCCCGCACTATAAAGTATGTCAGTTATTAAGTTTATTTATATCGATTATACTTGTATTAACTTATATACTAGTCTCCATTAACCGCAGAAGCGAGTTCTGGTTAATCTACGCTGCTTTACTACTTTTACTTATATTTAATGTCAGGCTTGGACCAGCCTAAATACTCCTCTTTTCTTTATTAACTCTTTTTTTCTTTATTGCTTCTTTATCGCTTTTTATATTTACTACTTATTACTATTCACTAATTCCACTCAAAATAAAGACTATACCGCTAATAGCACTCGCTTTCGCCTAGTCCGCTATAGCTAATATAGGCATTATTGTAGTGTGATATAAAGAGCCCTTTAAGCCTTAGGTGTCTATTGCTAAGAATGTATTTATCTATGCTAAGGGTAGCATCACCTAAGCCAACGACTCGGTCGATTACAGTATCTTCCAATCCTATATACCGCTGCCTAATATTAGTCGCGAGGGATATACCCACCTAACACACATCACTCACCACTATGATAACCTGCAGGAGATCATGATCTTCTTATAAGCAGACCCCTTCGATCTGCTCAACCCTATCATTAACACTACAGAGCAAATAGTCGAAATCGCAGAGACGGTAGATAAAGACAAGATTAACCCCTTTAACCTATCCCTCTGGCACAACACAGACGACTGGTCCTATATTAACTGGACCGATCTTAAGGAGTCTCTCTAGATAACTGCAAGCCAGCTCAAGTCGCTCGCTAACACGCGCTACACTCCTGCAGAATTTTGGTCTCTTATCTTTAGTAAATGCGAGCACCTTCCTGCCATTAAGTCCAACTATAGAGGTACTTTTGCGGTGCGCCGCGAGACAATCCAGAGCCAACCGCGCGAGGTGTATTAAAGGGCGCTGCAGGAGTTTAAAAATGCCAATGCCGTAAACCCTGAAATAGGCTTCTACTGGGAGAGGTTCTGGGCGCCGTGCTTTTCAAAAAGGTACTATCTGCCTAAGACTACTGTAGGCAATATAGAGCAGACGCCGAAATAGGGGGGGTATATATAATATATAGGCTATTACCAGCAAATACCGGCTATTGTATATGGTTTAATGTTTTCTCTTGTTCGCTGCTTTGTACGAAGTAGTGATGCGGACATTATGTGTGCTAAGAGACTAACCACCACATACGACCATATCTATTGGAATATACGGGATCCCGTCAAGCTCTTTTCTTGAGTTTAATGTCTTCCATTTTTTGCAGTCGAAGACTCCGAATTTAGAGTTACATGCGTCCGTTTTTGGAAGAAAAGGAACCCCGCGCTAAATAGTCTATCACCATTAAGTCACCTGACACAATCAAACAAAACAGAGATTACACCACTAATTTTTCTATTAGCCTTTACCTTTAAAGCTTCCAATATCGGCGCTTATTTTCATTCCGATATTTATGCCCCTGGCTGTCTATTAGGCTTACACCTCCTCTAATACAATAGCTAGCGCAAATCCCAATCAATTAAACAGCGATATATAACAGTAATCCCTGATGTTAGCTAGAGTCTTCGCGTTGTTTATATTTATATTGCGGAATTAAAGGGTAGATACGGAGACAGAGTGCCCTTTTAATTTAGTGGTATAGGTAAAGGGAAAATAGTGATTCATTTTATAGATTTGTTAGTGTGTACTCCGTACTCTGTATACAATAATATTACTGCTTTTTAATCCCTTTATAGTGGAACTGGGTGGGAGCTTCAAGTAATAAAAATGTCAGACCAAAAATCCACTAAAATGTAAGCCCACACTATATATATAGATAAGTATAGAGTAACACTATATATAATGCGACGAAAAAGCTATTAGTTAATATAAAGTAGGATACAGTAAAAGACGAATTGGGTATCGCCAGTTTTTCAGCTAACTTTATTAAGGACTGCGGAGTAATAGGCTGTGGCTTCTGTGGCTTTGCCGAATACCTGTAGCGTATAGGTACCAAGGAAGCAAAACCTAACAAAAAAGACAGAATTGGTGATTAATATGGTCGTCTGAGGGCGCGAAATTACTCTGAGAGCACCAGAGGAAATATGCAGGGCTAACGCGGGTAGACGACAACTCCCGGGACCGTCAAAGGCTTACTTGTTGTGCCTGTCTTCTCGCCGCTGATACGAATGTATTTCCCAAAGGACACCAGTTACACGCGGAGTGACGACTTTATTTGGTTGCTAGAGGTATGTCTGCAAGCTGCCCCGTCGGGCTATGTAGTCAGAGTCGATTCAGCCTCACTATCGGCGCCTAGTGACCTATATCGCAAAGTTAATATTTTAAGGGTTTAGTATAGTTAAATTAAAGGTAGTTTGTCGAGGAGGAATTGGCACTCCAAACACACACACACACACCAACAACAACCTGAATAGAGCGCGGGAACCGCGCTCTTGACAGAACCACGAAGCCGCGGTTGGGTAATATAGGGGCTAAAAGATACTGCGAATCATTTAATCATAATGTCTGCAGTCGAAAGCAACCAACGGTTATCTCCATACGCCTTAACGGCTGTGAAATCACAGGTAGGGTAGTGTATTGGAGGAAGAAGCAGGTTGGTGTTTATTAAACTAGGTCTATCTCTTTATCTTTATAGTCTTACGCCTTCCTAATCTAGTAGTTGCTTAAATAAGCAACTAACTTCCCTTAGGTAGGCCAGTAAAAAGGAGTGCAAGTGTGTTGGGCATGTCAGTTACCCCTAACAAAGTAGTTATAATAAATATATAATATTACTAAGTGATATATAGTAATTATTTAAATAAAAGTTATTAACATATAACATACTAGTCTATTTTTAAAGGATAAACCTAAATCAAGTCTATATTCGCAGGTAATTAAAGTATAATACTAAGCAGGCTTAATATTATAGATCCAATACAGTTAAATAATACTTAATAAATTAACTACATTAATAACTAGTCTTCTATCTATATAAATATAGGCTTCTTTTAGCCTTTATATATCCCTTATATCTCCGTTAATGTAACGATCCGGGTTGGTTCTCAACAGTTAAACCGAGGTTTATGGGTTTATATTGAGAGAGAAGTCAGGGATAAATAGTAAGCAGGGTAATATAGTCACGATTCTGTAGAACAGGCGGTTCTAGTGAATGCAATTTATTAACGACTGCCTAAGTAATTATATTAAATGAGTAACAAGCCAGTCGTATATATACAAAGGAAATTTATATGTGATCACTGGTGTCTCAGTGAGCGTTGCTGCGATCACTGTAATAGTGCGGTGATCGAGTAAGTGATCACACTTCTTGGTGTAGTGAGCGTTTGAGTGATCACTCTTAGCGCGGTGATCACTTCTTGATAATTGGTCGGTGTAACCGGTATTCTCCTGTGCCCCCGTGACCTGGTCCTCGACATGGTCGGGTCGTGACAGTTGACCCAATGCCTTTATTATCAATCCATTAGCCTATAGCCTATATAGGGTCCACTAGATCGCAGGATTAATAACCGATCCTGCGATTTTATCGGCGCATTATTCTTCTATTCCTTCTTGGCTAGTTACGTTATCGGGTCATGTTCCATTGTGGCCAGGGATCCCATTCTCTGCTAGTCTAACTGGTGCGGAGAGCCGGGTATATATTGGATCGTGACATAAAGTTAATGCTTAGTTATATGAGCTTTAGTTATATATTTGTACACTAGTATATATTTAATAACCATAGTATCCTATAAAGCCTTAAGGCTTTCTCATTCTTTAAAATACAATAATATTATTTACCTTAACTTACCCTTCTATACTATAACACTAGCTTTCCTTTTGATACTAGTAATTATAGATTTATAGTATAAAGACTTATAAATAAATTAAAAATAATTAAATTTAATACTTTTACTAATCCTACATTAAATAGAACAAGCTACTCCTTAAATATATAGAATACTTGCTAATTAATTGATTATAAGATTATTATGATATTGTTATTGGCTTATATATCCGGCTATTATTGCAAGCTAGTTACGAATGAAAGAATGTTTGTTGGAATGAGGGAATGGGCCGTAATATGGAACTATCTATTGCTCAGGTTAACAGTTGGGCCGAGGATACCATGTAATTCCCACAGCCAACTCACTGCCTCAGTCTTGCCTTGGAAATCTTATCCCGGATGCCTTGGACAATCTGATCGGTTAGGGATTTCGGACTCTTGGGAATCTCGTGCCCGCCAGGATGTAAGATGCACGTCGCCAATTTATGCTCGCAAAGTCCCAACAAGATCTCATTCGATGGCCGCCACGGGTCGACCGCCCCGATGACATGTAGCGTCGGCTCGTGGATTATCACGCCGTCTAGGTCCCACTGGCATCGTCGAAGCTTCTGCCCATCCTCCTCCTCATTGGGATCCGCAACGCACAACGGCGGAATGCCCGAGAGGAAGATAGCGCAGGGGAAGAGAGGCGGTTGGGTCGGGTTCTTAAGCGCATGACGCACCATAAGGCTCGACGCTAGAGCGGCGCCTTCAGAGAAGGCGAGAACAGCATCAAAATGGGATTCATTCAGGAATTCGAGCATCTCGTCCTATGCTGACTGCAGGGAGACTGCGTCACGTGGGTCGTAGTAGGCGAAGAATTGCTGGTCCGAAGGGGCCATAACCTCGTCTAACCGGACACCCTTTGAGTTACCTGCCAAAGCTGTGTACAGCGAAGTGAGTGGTCAGCTTACACTCTGCGAAATCAATGGAATCGGGACCTGCCCAGACAAACGTGCCATCTCCAGATGGGGAAGTGTAAGCTCCCTCCACGAACTCAAAGGCCGCCTCATGTTCCATCTCGTATCGAATAGCGGCTTTAGCCTCAGTAAGGTAAGCACAGTTGCAAGCCACAAAGGTCAAAGGCCAAGTGTTCCATACCGGTTTGCATTTTCATGATCTACGTCGATGTTTGTACACATTGGCTCGTGAATTCAGGAGTTGGGGAATATTTGCTCTCACCTCATTGCTGGAGCCTCCACCGTGGAGACAGAGGACGCGAACCTTTCTGTCTGACATGTTTGCTCACGACCAGCTAGTAGATAGGCCGATTTGCTGGCAAGATGCAGTTTGACTCTTGCACAGCCAATGATGTAGTCATGATTAAATAACCCTGCGGAGGAGGGGAACAAAAACTGTCCGAGGGAGTGTTCTCCTTTCCTACGGAGTATTCCGTATTCTTCCCACAGACACCAGGATTAAGGATCTAGTACGGAGTACTCCGTACTTTTATGACAGTTCATGCATTAATGTGGCCCATTAAGATCCAGGATCCATACGGTAGGTAGATAAGGCAAAGCAATACTTGGGATGACGGACAGGGTGGTCCGACTTATTAGTGTGCAAGATCCACCTACACTTAATTGGCTTCTCCCCTTTCTGGTAATTCTTTTACAAACATCTTCTTCTCGCACTGTCCAACATAATTAGCTCCTCAACATCGGGACAATAATGTTATCGTTATAGCGAGGCCTTTATTTCCTAGCACCATGGAGTCTGGCAGTTCTTACTTTGTTATATAGTACGGAGTACTCTGTATTGTGTGACGTGGACATAAAGTGGCTTCTGAGATAGTGCACACTAGGTGTTTTGTGAACACACGCCTACACAGAAGAATAAATTATGTTGACCATCTATCTTTTAATCTCCATTGTCGTTCTGGTTGTTGTTAAGTATTTTTACGATTTTTCCTCCCGTCTTGCTCAGCTAGGCAGTTCATGCCATGGCCAGACTTATACTCTCTGGTCCTATCTCAGGGACAAACATCGCAGCCTTTCCCACTGTCAACAGTTGATTTGTGAGGGCTATTCACAATTTGCTAGAACATCTACCCCATTCGTTGTGCCCACACTTCTCAATGGACCAACCGTCATATTGCCTCCCTCCCTAGCACAGGAGTTATACAATGCTCTGGACACCGAACTGGACTTCCGGCGGGCTGTTATAAATGACGGTCTTCAAGCCACTTACCTCTTTCCAGGAGTTTCGGATGTTCCATTTCATGCAAGCGTGTTTCGGCGCCAACTTGCCAATTCGGCAATTCAAGCTCGTGCTAGTTCTATCCTCGAAGAAGCCGAAAAAGCACTTTACACTCTGTGGCCCTTGACGTCAGAGAAAGATGGCTTAAGTGGTGCGTGGACGGAGGCAAATGTCTACGCTTCTGTAATGACGATAGCAGCTCAGATTGCCATGAGAGAGTTTGTCGGGCTGCGGCTCTGCCGTGATCCTCAATTCCTCGAAACTTTGGTTAGCTACTTTGCCAGTGTCCGCTTGAGTGCTGGGTTACTCAACCAATGCCCTGGAATCTTCCGATGGTAAGCATAATTTTTATGCTTCTGCATCCCCGTCATTTTAACGAGGTTTATAGGGCGATGTCTAAGATTATTCTCATACCCTTGAGACGTAAACGAGCCGATCTAGCAAAAAAGCTAACTCCGATTATTCAATCCGAAAAATCATATCTGGAAAATGAGAGATCGAAAGGAAATCCTCGAAGGGAAACATCCCTCTTGTACTGGATAATTGTCGCCGCTCGGGAGCAGTCCGATCTGAACTGCTACAGTACTGAGCAAATAGTAGATCGGTTCTTGATGAGTAGCTTCGTGGCTGTCCACACTATGTCGATAGTGCTTTATGCTGCTATATTTCGGCTTACGGAGAGCTCTTCTATGTTTGAGATGCTACGATCCGAGGCTCTTAGGGTATTCGGCAGCATACACCATAGAGACTCACGGACAGGATTGCGCATTGCGGATCTACAAACAACGAACAGCTTCATTTATGAATGCTTGCGTAACTCTCATCAAAATGTCTTAATACTCAGGCGTACTGTTTCCAGCAAAGGGGGATATCGCTTTGGTAATGGGCATTGGGTTCCTCAAGGTATCGTCGTGGCCTTGCCTGGATACGAGATGCACCGCGATGAGGCAGACTACGACCGAGGGAGAGAGTTTGACCCTTCTCGCTGGTTAAATGGCAGCAAGAAATCAGGAGGCGATGGCAAAACTTATGAAGTTGGTGCGGGGACAGATCCAAAGACTCTTGGGAGCCACTTCCTGGCCTTTGGGAATGGTAAACATGTCTGGTAAGTGCAACTTCTATAATTTTCAGAAATTTGACTAACCAGACTATCCTGAAGCCCTGGTCGCTTCTGGGCGGTTAATACATTAAAATGTATCGTCGCATCACTAGCTCTCCGCTATGAAATGCGCTTGAAAGAGACCGACCCAATGGGTCCTGGCCGATGGATTGGTGAGAATGTTATGCCTGATGAGCGAGCTGTTATTCTAGTACGAAGGAGATCCAAATTAGCTATGTAGATTGAAGTGTTTTAAACTACATTTCTCTCATCCGAAACTGAATAGAAGGTCCATCGCGTTCCGCAGTGAACCAGTCTCGCATCTGATACTCTCCTGGACGATGTCGCCCCCATATCTTCGTCTTTGGATTGCCCTCTCCCAAGTGCGTCCCTGGGGTAATGCGAACGTCGAATAGAAAGAGAAGTCGTGCCAGCGTTAGCGGCATCTGAACCTGTGCCTGGTTTCGCCCAATGCAGCTTCGTGGGCCCTTGCTATAAGCACAGTACGCCGACCTATACCGCTGGGTGGCTTCCTCCGTGTTGATTTCTGGTAACCACCGCGAAGGTCGGTATGTAAAAGGGTCATCAAAGTACTCCGGATTGTGATGCAATGAGTAGATGGGAGTGCCAACCACAACCCCTTCTGGTAGAACTTGTCCATCAATCTTCAGGCCACCAGCAAGTACAAGTCGCGGAGGAGCTTGAGAGGCAGGGGGCGCCATTCGAAGTGTCTCGTCTACACAGGCCATGAGAAATCGGCATGAGTTAAGCAATGGACCTGGCTTGATATCTTCCACATCGCAAAACACTGCCCGAATTTCTCTCTTGGCTTGATCCATTTCGTCAGGGTTGTGTAGCAGGTAGAATAAGGTCCCCGTGATGCCCGTCACGATTGTATCAGCTCCTGTTTACCTCAGCCGTTAAGCCTTGCTGGCCACACATTTGCGAACTCGGACTTACCAGCCACAACAAGAACACTGCTCTCAGCCCAGATTTCTTCTGTACCCCATCCACTTCCCGTCTCTGTATCAAGAGCACTGACAAGGTACGAGAAGAATCCAGCTGGGCCGGCAGCTTTACTTTCCATGATTCCTTCCCGATTTCGATCTGAAATCCAATTATTGTAGCGTAACAAGCCCCTAATATTCCATATGATGTGCGGAATGTCTAGTTTGAGCTGGCGGATGCGCGGCTGCACAATACACTGTGTAGAATTCTGTCAGTGAAGGAAACTCGCAACGTTGATGTGCAAGATGAGGGAGGCTCTTACAGTTGCATTTCTTCGTCCAATGGTTGTCATTAGCGGCAAAATGTACCGATTGTCCTTGTTCTCTAACAGATCTAAGCTCTTGCCGAAGCAGAGGCTGCTTTGCGTGTCAAATGTGCAATATCGAGTCCACTCAGAGATGTTACGAGGCGGGCCCCAAGTTCCATTATCCACCCCGTCGCGCATCTTGTTACAGAGAAGTCGGATTGGTGTCAACATTCTCTCTTCCAACGAGGCCAGAGCCGAGGGAGAGAACAGGTGCGCAAGAAGCCTTCGTTTACGTGAGAAGGTCGGTTTGTCCTGGGCATCGACGATGGTAGGAATATTGAGATTGGGGCGCGTGACTCTGTAGACATCGGCCTTTGTGACGTTACTACCATGGCCGTAGATTGTATCGTACGCTGTGACCGTGTTGGTTGAGATGACGTTCGGAGCCACGCGGACGAAGGGGCCTACGCCGTTAGAATGAGCGACGTGAATACTGAGTGAGCAGCAGACAGTGGTGCACCATATGTTTCATGAATCCTCCAAGTATCTACATGACTATCACCGATCCAGGTATAATATGCAGCACGCCAATTCGTGATCTTCGCCAGGAACGGTCCTGGATATTGAGCGAGGGGATGAAACTTTAGTCGATAGGTAACGAGAGTGACGATCTAATATCAGGTATGAGCCTCACAATCAAGTACATAATTGTGCCCGAGTGTACTTGCAAATACCAAGAGAGAGTTGACAACCCACACTCCCAATGTAATCCATGGCAATCCAGATAGCGTTAGTTCAGACCGCATTTTTCCTCATCAAAGCTAGCAATCTGGCATTAAGAATCGTCCTGAGTGCCACAAATAGACCGCTATTCTTGACGAGAACACACCTGTTTCTATACCCCCTCTTTGGACTGGTATCCTAAACACATCCTTCAATATAGCGATAATAGCGATAAAGAAGCCTTATCCAGTGCTTCCAAACCCACCTTTACTGTGTGGAATATAACAGGTGTACTCCGCAATGAGCACGGAAGTTGGCACTAGCATGAGGAATATCAAGTTTGAGCTGAACCGGTCGCCATTTCGTACATCGTATACGAAGTAGGTATCACTTGATCATTAGGAAAGTAGTATATTTGATATTCCCCCAGCTGATGTCGTACTTACTTCGTATTCCCCCTCGTGATGTCTTACTCACGTCGTATTCCCCCAGCTGATGTCGTACTTACTTTGTATTCCCCCTCGTGATGTCTTACTCACGTCGTATTCCCCCAGCTGATGTCGTACTTACTTCGTATGCGCCCTACGCACTGATATAGTATATACTTACTTTGTAAAAGTGATAGATTTTGGGGGTCGGGCCGAATTAGATTACCTGTAGGCTTGAGACCGGGGGAAAAGTCGACCAAGGCTGGGGGCCTTACTCCGTAGCACCGGCTTTGTCTTACCCCGACTAAGGCCCAACCTTACTCAACTTTCCGCCCTCTCAAGCCTACGGGTATAGAGATGAGGGAATTTACCAAGTGGCTTTTTGTGGTGATACTCCCTGGTTACGCTGATCATGACTTGATGAAGTATAGCGACGTCATCACATAAGCATTATTGTGACGGAGCGTGGCACAGCTATGTGGAGCATAGAGAGAATGGGAATGAAGCTTAGATCTATAAGAGAATATGCCGTAATGGCCTCGCTATATATACACATAGCTAACACGAATGTATGCGCTGTAAGCGCTTACATAGTCTAACATATCGCTTACGCGATATGTATATCAGCTTACTATCTGCTGTGTAAGCAGATAAGAGCTCCCTAGCGCTGATAAGCAGTAAGGCCTTAGCCTACTCAACCCAACAATTATGATTGTTTGGCTGCATGCTGAGTAAAAGGAGTAATAATGAAATAAGTAGCTAGTTGTGCTATTTCATCCTTGTGGGGTGTAGATAGAGCAAGGTCTGATGCCCGGTGCTGATGCGTTTGTCCTGTTAAAACGTACACACTAACGCGTAGTTTATGAAGGGGGTTTGTTGTGATGGCAACTTTTTGTTCAAGTGTTGTCGCCCAAGTATAAAAATCCAACAAGCCCTTATTATCAAGTCTTCATGAATGCCAAAGAGTAATGAGTAACAAGTAATATGAAAATGCCTATTGAAGTAGTTCGAACTATGGATGGTCTCGAACCCATTGCTATCGTGGGCATCGGCCTGCGATTTCCCGGGGGTGCGGAGAATGTTGACTCTTTCTGGGACATCCTATGCAATAAACGCTCGACTTTAACAGAGATACCCAAGGATAGATTCAATGTCGACGCCTTCTGGCATCCCAACGACGAGCGAGGTGGAACAGTACGTCGCTCCAATCTACCCCATCATGATTGCAGAACTCATGTTGACTTTTGAATCGTTAGCTGGTGCAAAGAAAAGCGCACTTCCTGACGCAGGACATCGCCACCTTTGATGCAGGCTTCTTCGCCATGCCTCCAAATGAGGCCAACAGTATGGATCCTCAGCAGAGGATTCTGCTGGAAGTTGTATACGAGTCTCTTGAAAATGGTACGTAGACTTTGCGATCCTGCAGGATATTTGTGTCTAACTGTCTTGGTTGATCCTTAGCTGGTATCACCATGGAAGATGTAAGTTCTAGCAAGACGGCGTGCTACGTCGGCGCTTTTACTCGTGAGTATGAGGGCATGATGGCTCGCGACGAGGAGAACGTGTCGACCTACCACGCCACAGGCAATGGTATGGCCATGTTAGCCAACCGGATAAGTTGGTTTTACAACTTGAAGGGCCCGAGCTTGACGCTGGATACAGCATGTTCCAGCAGTTTGACAGGTCTACACCTTGCCTGCCAGAGCCTGAGAAATGGAGAGTCGAGTATGGCAATCCTAGGTGGTGTAAACCTATTTTTCAACCCAGACGCCATGTTCCCCTTGACAGCCATGGGGTTCCTATCTCCAGACGGTCAATGCTACGCCTTCGACCACCGTGCGAACGGCTATGTCAGAGGCGAAGGTTTTGCATCTGTGGTCCTAGAGCCGCTGTCGGCGGCGATCCGCAACAACCACGCCATTCGTGCGGTGGTTCGATCAACAGGCCTCAACCAGGACGGGCACACACCGGGAATTACTCTGCCTAACGGCGAAGCGCAGGAGACACTCATCCGAGACACGTATGGTGCAGGAAAGATTGACATGGCATTAACAAGGTACTTTGAAGCACACGGAACAGGTACTCCAGCTGGAGACCCTATAGAAGCTGGTGCTATTGCATCTGCTTTTGAAACATCCAAGCGAAGCACTGAGGAACCCTTGATTATTGGAGCCGTCAAGTCCAATATCGGCCATCTAGGGGGTACCAGCGGTCTCGCTGGCCTGATCAAGACCATCTGCATCCTTGAAAAGGGCCTCATTCCACCAAATACGGCATTTGAGAAGCCAAACCCGAGAATTCCCATGAAATCTTGGAACATTAAGTTTCCCTTGGAGGTAACGCCTTGGCCTTGCGACGGGCTGCGTCGTGCTTCCGTCAATTCATTTGGATATGGTGGTAGCAACGCACACGCAATTCTAGACGACGCTTTCAACTACTTGCAATCGAGGTTTAAAGGCTAAGCATTGTACCGCAGCCTTACCTCCCAGAGATACCAGTTCGACCAATGGCTTAGATAACCATCATAACGACAACCCTTCAACAGCCATGCAGAAAAGAGTTTTTGTATGGTCAGTAGCAGACAAGGGCGGTGGTCCGAGGATATCAGAAACTTACGGCCCCTATATCCGTTCTCTGAAAAAAGGAGCACATGAAGATAAGACCTTGCAAGATCTGGCGTACACCTTGGCCAATCGGAGGGATCGCTTTAACTGGAGAACATTTGCCATTGCTTCGTCATTAGACAAGCTTGCCGATGCCGTTGAGAAACATTTACCGGCTCTGAGTCGAGCTGGCAAATCCGCCAAGTTAGGTTATGTATTCTCAGGACAGGGAGCACAGTGGGCGGGTATGGGCAGAGAGCTCTTCCTATCATCACCGGTATACCGGGAGAGCATTCAAGCAGCCGACAGATTCCTCCAGTCGCTCGGTAGCTCAGGCTCACTAATTGATGAACTAAATGCGGATCCTGAGCAGTCAAAGATTGATGAGCCGATGATCAGCCAAGCGGCATGTACTGCCTTACAAGTCGCCCTAGTTGACCTCATAATTAGTTGGGGAATTACTCCTTCACGTGTTGTTGGCCATTCCTCTGGTGAAATAGCAGCTGCATACTGCGTCGGGGCTTTGGATAGAGAATCAGCTTGGAAGGTGGCCTACTTCCGAGGCATCGTTTCCCAGAAGCTGAGTGACTCAGAGAACCTCCAAGGTGGCATGATAGCTATAGGTTTCGGCGAAGAAGAGGCGCGTCTCCGGATTCGGAAATTCGTCGACGATGGGCACCTCGCGGTCGCTTGCGTCAACAGTCCTTCCAATGTCACTGTTTCTGGAGATGTTAAGGCTATCGAATCGCTCTATACAGAGCTTGAATCAGAACGAGTCTTTGCACGCAAACTGAACGTAAACGTTGCATATCACAGCGAACATATGAGACAAGTAGCCAATGAGTATGCTTCCTTGCTCGGGCGCTTGCAAGGCTCCAGCGCCCAGAAACAAGGCGTAGCCATGTTCTCATCTGTAACTGGGAAGGAAGTTGCGCCGACAACCCTGCAAAAAGCAGAGTATTGGGTGCAAAACTTGACATCAGCTGTTCGCTTCTCAGATGCCCTTACGGATATGTGTACAGCCAATGTATTGTCAGCATCTGCAAGTCGTACGCGACTAAAGATGCTCAATGACCAGACCAAGGTCGACGATATCGTGGAGATAGGACCACACTCTGCGCTACGCAGTCCGATTCGTCAAACCCTGTCGACCGACTCCAAACTTCGTTCAATCGGCTACTACTCAGCGTTAACAAAGAATCAATCATCGTCAGACAATGCACTATGCCTAGCAGGTAACCTTTTCGCTCGTGGGTACGATGTAGCGCTTGAGAAGGTCAACAATCAAGCCACCAACTCTCAAACGGAAGAGGCTATGATTCTCACTGATTTACCACCATATCCTTGGAACCATAACGAGAAGTACTGGTATGAAAGTCGTCTAAGCAAGGATTACCGGTTCCGAAAGCATCCCCGACATGACCTGCTAGGTGCTCCGGTCGCCGACTGGAATCCTTCGGAACCACGATGGCGACACTTCCTGAGGATCCCAGAGAACCCCTGGATCAAAGATCACAAGGTCACTAAATGATGTTGCCCGCGGATGCTCGTCTACTAACAGCGCACGGCAGATTTCAAACAGTATTCTCTACCCAGCGGCTGGGATGTTGGTCATGGCCATCGAGGCCAGCCGCCAGCTTGCTGACCCAGGCAGGAAAATCACGGGCTTCCGCTTTCGCGATATATCATTCCACTCTGCCTTAACCGTTCCCGAACGCAAGGATGGTATCGAAACAATGTTCTACATGCGTCCACACGCTCACAGCTCCAGTCTGCTGTCTACCGTATGGGACGAGTTCCACCTCAGCTCATACAGCGCCCGGTATAGTTGGAAAGAGCATTGTCGAGGATTGATCAGCATCCAATACGAATCAGGAGTAAATCCCGTCGACGGCAGACGAGAAGAGCAAGAAATCGATGCATCGTATGTCGCAGACATGCAGCGGATAACGGAATTGTGCAGTGAATCTCTGCAGCCTACTGACATGTACGAGTACTTTGAGACTATTGGCCTTCAGTACGGGTCAGCATTTCGAACCATCAAGGAGATCCACTACACTATCAACAAAGCCACTTGCGTTCTGGCTGTACCTGACTTGGAGCAGATCATGCCTCAGGGGCATATACACAGCCATGTCATCCACCCTATCACCCTTGATGGAGTCCTTCAGATCCTGTTTCCGGCAATCGGCAATGGGGCAACCCATTTGCCTGAAGCAATGATCCCGGCTTTCATTGGTGACTTGTGGATCTCAAACGAGAACTCAACGACACCAGGGCACGAAATGACCGGGTTTGCTGTTACTCGCTTCAACGGACCACGTGAGGCACAGGGACGGGCTATCATGCTTGACAACGTCACGAAGGCACCTTTAGTCGTGCTTGAGGGATTGAAATCTAAGGCCATCACATCCTCTGACTTCGCCATTGGTGGAGCTGATTCAAGCAGGTTCGAAGAACGTAAACTGACGGGCTATGAAATGCAGTGGAAGCCCGACATCGAGCTTTTAACGGCGGACCAGAAGGATGAGTTCGATAGTGATCCGCTGGATGAGCGGCCGGTGCCAATATCTCCGCAAGTTATTCATGACCTAGAGCTGTTGTCTTTGATGTACATGTCAGAGGCGCTGCACGAGTTGACCGATGGTGAGATATCTCAATTCCAACCGCATCACCAAAAGTACGTGGCATGGATGAAGTTTCAACTTCAACGATTCGAGAACGGTGAACATGAGCACCAGACAGAGGAGTGGTTCAAGCTTCTACGAGATGCTACGGTTCGGGAATCTCTGGCGATGCACCTGCAATCTTTATGTGCAGACGGTCGAGTTATAGCGCGCATAGGACCCCAGTTACTATCCATCCTTCGACAAGAGACAGATGCTCTCGAGCTAATGATGCAAGACGATCTTCTATCGGACTTGTATGAAAATGGAGTCGGCAACGAGGTTCTACGCACAAAATTAGCATCATACATTGACCTACTCTCGTTCAAAAACCCTCAAATGAACATTCTTGAGGTTGGTGCTGGTACTGGTGGCACCAGTCTAACAGTACTGAAGACGCTGAGCAGAGGTGGGCTCTCAAAGCTGTCATCCTACACCTATACCGATATCTCAGCCGGCTTTTTTGAGGCTGCCAAGGACAAGTTTGCAGACTGGGCCGACAAGATGACTTTTCAGGTACTGGATATCGAAAAGGATCCAATTGAACTAGGATATGAAGAAGGCAAATTCGACTTGATAATTGCGTCTAATGTGAGACCTTCATTCATGACCGTGGAGCTGTGGTCTAACTAACTAGGTACTTCACGCTACTTCCAATCTGCGAGAATGTGTTCAAAATGCATACAAGCTCCTCAAGCCGTAAGTGCCGCCTATCTTCTAGTCCATACCTTTTTAGTCCCGCTAATAAGAAACAGGGACGGCAAGCTGATCCTCTTCGAGATATGTCATCCACTCTTGAGAAATGCTCTCAGTTTTGGCCTACTTGCTGGATGGTGGCGATGTAAGCCTGAACTCCTTTTACAGCCCTTCTGGTGATTAACTTCAGGAAACAGCCAAGGAATTGTATCGCAAATGGGGGCCGACAATCACTGAGTCTGAGTGGGAAAAACTGCTTCGTGATTCAGGATTCAATGGAATTGACTTTGCTATACGCGACTACGAGGACCCAAAAAATCACCACGTTAGTTTGATTGTGTCCTCTGCTAAATCCCCTTTGGAGGAGCTAGAAACTGTCCCCGAAGTAATAATCGTGACGTCTCCGATCACCCTGCAGAAGGGCCTTGTCGCTCAACTTGAGGAACAACTGCATGCCTCCGGCTACACATCGATTTCATCGGTTCCGTTTAACAGCCTCACTCCAGAAGTAGTGTCCCGCAAGGCTATCCTGTTTGTGGCTGATCTTGTCAAACCTCTTCTGCACGAAATCAAGGATGAGGCGTTCTCAATCCTTAGGACAATGTTAACCTCAGCTAGCAGCGTCCTCTGGCTATCCCGAGGGAGTAGCCTTGCTGGATCTGCCCCTGGTTATGGGCTAGTCGTGGGTCTTGGCAGAGTTATTCGTGCGGAGCGCAACGGATTCAAGTTCATAAACCTTCAGCTATCAGCATATGCTGGTGACGATGCCTTGTTGCTCCGCGAGTCCTTAGGCGCCATCATTCGCGTCTTCCAGGAGACAATCAACAGGCCACAGGGAGCCATGGGAGAATCAGAGTATAGCGAGAAAGACGGAGTGATATATATCGACCGCCTCGTCCAAGCTCCGCAGTTCAACGAAGTCATGAGTGCTACGCACTCAGCTCGCAACGCGAAACCGCAGCCCTTTGGGGGTGACGAAAGCACTCACCAGAGGGCTTTGAAGTTGGAAATTTCCGCTCCAGGTATGCTTAGCACTCTACGGTTTGTCGAAGACGACGTGTACCATAAGCCACTACCAGATTGCGAGATCGAGGTCGAAGTCAAGGCTGTAGGTCTCAACTTCCGCGATGTCATGATCGCTATGGGTCAGCTTTCGGATACTTATCTCGGCGACGAGTGCTCTGGTATCGTCACCAGAGTCGGAGCCTCGGTCGAAGATTTCCAGGTGGGAGACCGCGTCTTTGGCGTTGCTCATGGTTCATTCCGCACGTATTACCGCGATGAGGCGAGGCTCTTCCAGAAGATCCCTGAAGAAATGGATTTTGAGAGTGCTGCTGCTCTGCCTCTAGTTTACTGCACGGCCTACTATGGTCTGGTTTATCAGGCCCGTCTCCGAAAGGGCCAGAGTGTTCTAATTCACGCTGCAGCTGGTGGTGTCGGCCAAGCAGCAATCGTGTTGGCGAAGCGCATTTATGCCGAAATCTTCGTGACGGTAGGAACTGCTGACAAAAAGAAGTTTATTCAAGAAGAATATAGAATTCCAGAAGATCACATCTTTTACAGCCGCGACCTGTCGTTTAGCAAGGGTATTATGCGAATGACTGCAGGCCGTGGCGTTGATGTGGTACTCAACTCGTTGTCAGGCGAAGCTCTCCGGGCATCTTGGCAATGCATTGCCCACTTTGGTACCTTTGTCGAACTTGGGCGACGCGACATCGATGCTCATTCTAAGCTGGATCTTGATGTTTTTATTAAGAATGTGACATTTACATCAGTCAACTATGCGATCCTTCTCGAAATCAACAAGCCGTTGGCATCTCAGCTATGGGCAGAAGTGGTCGATCTGGCAAGGAAGGGCGACATCTCACCGGCCTCCATGGATGTATACTCATACAGCCAACTGGAAGAAGCCTTCCGCAAGTTGCAGGGCGGAAAATATATCGGAAAGATCATTCTTAAACCTTCTAAGGAAGACATAGTCGATGTAAGTCCCGTTGTTTTTATCAGTGAAAAACGACTAGCTCAGAAATCTTTTTAGATTATCCCTCACGTTGCGGGGCCGGTCAAGTTAAACCCAAATGTCTCATACCTTATCGCGGGCGGCCTTGGAGGCTTGGGCCGCAGCATGATTAGACGGCTCGTCGATCGCGGAGCAAGGAATCTGATCCTCGTTTCTCGTTCTGGCGATGCAAGTGAGCCAGCGCAGGCAACTGTCGCGGAACTTCAAAGCAATGGGGTAAAAGTACAAGTCTATACTTGCGATATAACAGATAAAGGTAGGCTGTCGGCTGTACTTGCCGATGTGAAATATAAGATGCCTCCAATTCGTGGCTGTATTCAAAGCGCTATGGTTTTGAAGGTAAGAAAATGAACTCTCCCGGACTTGCGTTTTATTGCTGATCTATGCGGATGAAGGATGCTATGTTTGAGTCAATAACTCCTACTGATTTCCGAGCTGCGATGAAGCCCAAGGTGGATGGTTCGTGGAACTTGCATATGCTGCTACCAGCGGATCTGGACTTCTTTGTGATGCTCGCCTCCGCCAGTGGAGTTACAGGAACGCGTGGTCAGGCTAACTATGCCGCCGGAAACACATACCAGGATGCCCTAGCCTACCACCGTGTCGCTCAGGGACAGCACGCCGTTGCGATTGACCTTGGACTTGTTCTAAGCGTTGGCTATGTCGCTGAGCACCATGCTGAGACTGCTAATTACCTGAAAGATTGGGGTTTTATGGGCATTCGCGAGGACGAGTTCCTGACCATGATCGAATATGCGGTTAACCCGGCCAATGCGCCATCGTTATCGACTCCATGTCAGGTAATTGCTGGTATCGAGTCACTCGCACTGATGAGGCAAAAGGGCCTCGAGGAACCGTATTATATGCGCGATCCACTCTTCTCCCACCTGCGTGCGGCGGATGCAGTTACGTCAGAGAGGACAGAAGCAGAGTCTAACCAGCGCGTTCTCGGCCTCTTGCAGTCAGCTAAGTCACTGGAGGCTGCGGCAGCCGTTGCCTGCGAAGCATTAATCTCTAAACTGTCTAAAGTGCTTTCCTACGAGCTGGAGGACATTGACGCCAAGAAGCCGCTGCACGCCTACGGCGTCGACTCCCTCGTTGCTGTGGTCATTCGGTACTGGTTGATGCGCGAGCTGGCCGCCGATTTGGCTGTGTTCGATATCATGGCTGCGCCGAGCATTGCAGCGCTGAGTACCATTGTGGCGGAAAAGAGCAAGTATATTGATAGTGGACGGTGGGAGAATTGATCCTGATAAGATTTTCCGAAGCTGTTCATACTGTCTTTGTCTTTGGGGGCGTTGTTCAGGGCAGTCAGAGTGTAGATGGTAACGCAGGACGTAACGATAGCTAGGCATTTCTATGAAAATTATGGCTAAAGAGCAGCCTTCTGGCTACAGTGCATTACAGCAATAGCATCTTCACCTTTACTAATGCCGCTCTCCTATACAGGATATCGGGATTTCTACCTGGACAGGATACTAAGTCAAAGCACAGGGTTTCCGACCACCCAAATCCATACCTAATATCAGCATAACTGTATTACATTGAATATTTTAGAAAATCTAAAAGAGCAGCATTCTTACTGCTTTTTGGCTAGTTAAGTTGCTATTTAATATATAATTCTGCCATATATGAGCTTTTATATCTTTTAAGCTAAGATCAGGGTTTAATATCTTTTCTATCCTGGCCCCTATCTCCATTATCTCCCTAATCTTTATAAACCGATAATTATCATTCTCTTTAACTTTAGCTTTCTTTTTGTGACGATCCGGGTTGATTCTCAACAGTCAAACCGAGGCGCGCAGGGTTTATGTTGACAGAGAGGTCAGGGATGAATACTGAGCAAGGTAACGTAGTCACGATTCTGTAGAACAAGCCGTTCTGGTGAATACAATTGTCAACGACTGTCTAAGTAACTATGCTAAACGATCGTGACTTATCCAGTCTTATATACAAACGAGATACATAGTGAGTGTGCTTAGATCGTTTGGATCATGGTGATCCTAGTGATCCTGGATCACGGTTCCGTAAAGTGATCCTTCTTATGGGATCGCGCTTGCAGCCGCCATCCATCGATGATTGGTCGAAGGCTCCGACGTTCTACCGTGATCCCGTGACCAGGTCTTCGACATGGTCGTGACAAGCATAGAGAGTCTGTGTCGAGCGGGCTCAACTCGTGTCACGACCCGACCATCGTAAGAACGTGACATAGTATGTACCCGGGGGAACCTCAGGTAGACAAACCAATCAGTATTAGATCACTTAGGTCACCACAAACTATAAAGTAATCCCAGTAAACTAATGGAAGGACTCACTATAGATTACCAGGAAAATAAATGTAATCTAAGGTGATCTATAATTATTCCCTTTATATATATATAACTAGCTTATTATTTATTTAGTATAGTTACTTAAATAGTCGTTAATAAATTGCATTTACTAGAACCGCTTATTCTATAGAATTGTAACTATATTACCTTACTGAGTATTTATCCCTGACCTCTATGTTAATATAAACCTATAAACCTCGGTTTATCCTTTAAGAATTAACCCGGATCGTTACACGTTAATAACTCTTATTCGGAAGGCCACTGAGAATCCTAAGCAATATCGCAAGCATATCCGCTGCAGCATCCTCTTCCAATAACCCTAATACTCCACCCTCCATTCCACCTCCTCGCCAAAGGCAAGACGACGATAGAGACAATAATATAAGTGGAAGTGAAGATAAAGATAAAGTCAATAAAACGGAACAACTTTGCATTTATATAGAAAAAGCCTTCCGATATATAGAAGCCAACCGCGTAAAACAGGAGTAACGCTATTAGTATTTAATTACTGAAAACGCTAAGCTTAACCGAATAATTCACCAACAGCAAGCGACTATCATAAACTTACAGAATTAAGCGCTGCCTGCACCTAACCCAAACTTTATGCTAAACTATAAAGGGAACTAACCTTTAAGGGACTTAAGGGAGTTACTTAAAATATAACCCTTTAAGCACTTTAACGGAAGCACTATAGCATTTTAACTGTTTTTTACTTAATTATATAATTATTTTATTTACTTTTTAACTAGTTTTAGTATAGAGATTTATAAAGTCCTTTTAGCTGCTAAATAACTTAAAGGGAATGCCTTAAAGTAGTTTAAACCTACTTAAAAGGATTTCCTCGATAATAAAAGCAAAGCCGATAAGCAGATATAGTTTATATTCGCTAGCTATAATTAGTTTAAAGAAGAATTAAGGAATATTTTTTAATAATATTAATAAAAAATATACTGCAGAAAATAAACTTATAAACTTAATCTAAAAAGGAAAATACTTTAACTATATTATATACTTTAAAAATTATACTTTTAAAGTTAAGTAAAGAAACTTTACTTTTATTAAATACTTTATAATAGATTTGAGTTAAAAGTTAAAAGGGAAGCCTATAAGTTCTCTTGCAATAAAAGTATTATTAAGTTTATTAAAGAATATATAAATATAGATAATTTACTTTATAAACTCTATTTAAATATAAAGAAAAGATAATAGTAACTTAAATAAATTTATAAATATTAAAGATATATAAATTAAAGCAGAAAGTAATAAAAATATATTGCTAGTTTTAATAATAAAAGAGTTAATTAAATAGATTTAAATATTATTTAAAAGGGAAAAGTAAAGGTTATTTATTATAATTATAATAAATTAAAATACTTTTTAAAGGACTATAAAGTTTTATAAAAGCTAAGGATTAATAAACCTTAAAAGCCTGCACTAAAACCTAAACGGAAAGTTAATATAGTTTTAAAGACTATTAATTATATATTATTTAGCTAGACTATATACTATAATAATAACTGCTTTATTTATAAATTTAATAAAGATAAAAGTAGATAATACTTGAAATAACTTAGAAAAATATTTATAATAAACAGAAAAAGATATTAATTAAAATTTAAATCTTTAGCTTTTAAAGGTATCTTTAAAGAAAATAAAGTAAATAAATATTTATTATACCTAAATAATTTAATAGAATAAAACTTAAACTTTAGCTATATAAAATTAAATAAAGATAATAGTATTTTGGATAAATAAATAATTGCTGTAATCGACTATTAATATTTTAATTAAATTACTATAGGCAATAAA
Source organism: Mycogone perniciosa (assembly GCA_025331125.1). Lineage (NCBI taxonomy): Eukaryota > Fungi > Ascomycota > Sordariomycetes > Hypocreales > Hypocreaceae > Mycogone > Mycogone perniciosa. Next base: position 262,296 of record JAOALB010000062.1, on the reverse strand, counting down.
AGATAAACTAGTAGCATTGACTTTAACAATAAAGATAAAAATAACCTTTTACAATATAAACTATTACTATATAGTGCTATACCTTTAAAACTAGAAAACGTATTATTTATAAATAGTAACCTTAAAGGTAAATTAAATAAATATTACCTAAACTTAATTAAAAGAGTTACTATAAAAATACAGTAAAATAGGTTAAACCTATATTTATATAAACAGCTTTATATACAAAACAGAGCTAACGATAAAATAGCTGTTAAAGCTATTTTAGCTGCTTTAGCTATATAAGCGGAACTTATATATTTCTATATATAAAAAGACTATACTGTAAATAACTTTATTTATAAAGAGTATTATACTATATCCTAGGTTACTTATATTATATATAAGTATATAGTATATTTCTAAAAAAAAGTAAAGTATAATATATTTCCAATTAAAATCTTATTTTACTTTATAAAATAGGTATAGGATTATAATGCTTTTAAAGAATAAATTATAACTATATAATATTAAAACTTTAAAATTATTATTATTAAACTAAATACTAAAACCTTAAAAGAATATCGTCAGCTATAAAAACTTAAAGGATATAAGTTTAAAGGATATTATATTTACTGCTAAAAGAAATTAATAGAGTGGTATTTCCGCTATAATAAAAGGTTTAAATGCAATTAATAATACTATTTAAAGTATAATAGCCTAAAGTATATTATATATAAGCAAAATAAGTTATAAAATTGGCATTTATAATAAGCTAATAATACCTTATATTTATTGCTAGACTATATATACTGCTAGAAGGATAAATGCATTACCTACCTATAAGAAAAACTCTAAGAATAGTAAATATAAAAGTATATAAAGTATAAACCTACCTTAAAAGACAGAGAGATTAATTAAATTATAAAAGAGCTGCACTAAAACTAGTTTAACTTTATTACCTATAAAAAAACCGCCTATAATAGAAAAAGGTAGTATTTACTTTAAGGAACCTTAATTAACTGCAAAATCTATAAAAAAAAAGAAGAATTAGAAAATAATTAATATTACCTATAAAAAGGCTATAAAGTAATAATTAATAAATTATATCTTTTAAAATATTAAATAATAAAAGTAATAATAAAGATTTACTATATTTTAAATTAAAAATAATAGTTAAAGGATATTAATTATATATATTAATAGATAGCAGAGTAATAGGCAATTTTATTGCACCTATAACTGTAAATCGCTTATAGTTACTTTAAAAAAGAAAACTAGACTATATTAACTTTATTAAGTAAAAGGAGGAGCTTTTATATATAATAATAAATAGGTTAAGTAAAAGATTAATTATTTTAAACTTAAAATCGCTAAATATTAAAGAGTAGTTCCCTATAATATAATAAATATTGATAGGTATAATATTATTCTCGGTTATTTTTAGTTAAAATGCAATAACTTTAATATTAATTAAAAGAATGGCTAGCTTTATTAGCGCGATAATAAAGCTCCCTTAACGATTAAAACTATTAAAAAGGCTTTAGCTGCAGGGCAGAAATCTTATATAAAACCCTTAAATATATTAAAAAAAGGAATTAAGAAAGTTACCTTTAATTTAATTACAGAAATCATCTACCTAAAAATAAAACTTAAATAAAGTAAAGGGAAAAATAAATAAATTTAAAGAATAATTGCCTTTTTATAAAAAGTATTTAATAATATTAATAAAATACTTAAAATAAAAAGCCTTAAAATAATAGTGTTATAAAAATAACTATAAAATATCCTAAAAGAAGATTAAAAGTATAATAAGCTATTTAAGGAAACACTTAATATAAAACTACTAGAATATAGCTAATAAGATTATATAATTAAGCTTAAAGATAATATAAATATTACCTTTTATAAAATTTATAATTTAAATAAAAAAGAGCTTAAAAGCTTATATAACTGTTTAGATAATATACTAGCTAAAGGGTATATTTAACTTTTTTTATTAAAAGTAAACTATCCTATGATATTTATATTAAAGAAAAGAGGTAAACTATACTTAATTATAAATTATTAACAGCTTAATAAAGCTACTATTAAAGATAAAACCCTACTGCTATTAATTATAAAATTGCGGGATAAACTATATAAAAAGAAGTAGTTTATAGCGCTAAATCTTAAAGGCGCTTATAACTTTATTTAAATTAAAGAAGGATATAAATAAATAACTGCGTTTTAAACTAAATACAGTTTATTCGAATATTTAGTTATACCTTTCAGTCTTATTAACGCCCCCGCGATATATTAAAAAATAATTAATAATATATTAAAAGAGTACTTTCATATCTTTATAGTTATTTACCTAAATTATATCTTAATCTTTTTAAATACCTTTAAAGAATATAAAGTATATATTTATAAAGTATTGCAGATACTATAAAATATTAAACTACTTATAGAATTAAAGAAATATAAATTCTATATATAGAAAGTTACTTTTTTAAAGTATATTATTACCTTTAAAGAAATTTGCATAAATCTATTAAAAGTATAAGCAGTAAAAGACTAACTTATACCTATAATAGTTAAAGAAGTTTAAAGCTTTTTAAGACTTGCTAATTACTATTAATAATTTATTAAAGGCTATAAAAGTATTATATAAACTCTTTATAAATTTACTAAAAAGGATTAAAAGTTTTTATAGGCATTAAATATATAGAATATATTTAATAAACTTAAATAGCTTATTTTAAAAGAACCTATATTTATTATATTTAACCTATTTAAAGAAACAGAAATTAAAATAAATACTTTTAATCTTACTATAAAAGCTTAACTTAGCTAAAAGGATAAAAATAGTAAACTATACCTTATTGCCTTTTATTTTAAAGTATTATATAGCGCAGAATTAAACTACTTAATATATAATAAAGAATTCTTTACTATTATTCTTATACTTAAAGAATAGCAATATTACCTATTAAAAGGAATATATAAAGTTAAAGTATATATTAACTATAAGAATATTATATACTTCGCGATAGTTTAATAACTCTCTAGAAAATAAATATACTATATAGAATATCTTTTAGAATTTAACTATATCCTAATCTACTAAAAAGGATTTAAAAATAAATAAGCAGATATACTTAGCAGATAAATTAATTATAATTAAAAAAAGATTAAATATACTAGGCAGATCTTAAAATAGACCTTTAAAGGATATTACTAATAAATAGCACTTTAAGCTATATATAAAGTATTTAGTAATAATGCTATACTTTAATATATTAAAGAGTATTATATTATTTAAGATAATAATAAATTTTTAAAAGATATAAAGTTTAATAAAAAAGGAATTTAATAATAAAACAGAAAGATTTAAATCTTAAATAAACTCTAGAAAAATATAGTTATAGAAGTTTATTAACACCTAGTATATAGATATAAAGGTATTTGCAAGATATGCAAATAAATATAAAAGTACTTTAAGTTTTAAGGGTTTAAAAAAGTAGTATAAAATATTGTTTTTTACTATATAATTTATAAAACAGTTAAACCCTTAAAATATAAACTATACAGGAAACTTTAACCTTTATTAATATTAAAGCGACTATAAGAGTTAATTTTATTAAACTTTATTATTAAACTACTATTATCTATTAAACTAGGATTAAAGATTAAGTATAATAATATTTTAATAATTATAGATTAATTTATTAAATACTTTTACTTTTTTATATATAAAGAAGTAATAGATATAGAAATACTAGCTTATATACTCTTGCAATTTATTGCAGTTAATTATATAATTCTAGCTAAAATTATTTCTAATTAAGGATTAACCTTTACATTTAAATTCTAGCAGGCATTTATAAACTAGTTAAGTATAAATTATAAGCTTAATACTATATACCACTTATAGATAAATAGTTAAATAAAATGTATTAATTAAATTATTAAAGCCTATTTAAGAAGTTATATTAACTTTAATTAAAACGATTAAGTAGAAAAGCTATTAATTATATAAATATCCTATAATAGTAATATTTTAAAGTTAACTAGACTTAGCTTTATATACGCCAATTATAGCTTTACGCTGAATATATATAAAGCGCTAAAGAAAAGCCTATATATTAATAAAGTATAAATTAAAGTTAAAGATATAAAGTAATTATATCAAGAAAAACAGGTATACCTTTACTTTATATAAGAAAAAATAAAAAAGTATATTAATAAATATAAATTAAAGGGATTAATCTTTAAAGAGGGAGATATAGTTTACTTATATTAATATTTATTAAGGAAAAAGACTATAAATATTAAAATAATATAATTAAATAATAAATTAAATTTTAAGAAATTTAAATTTTTATTTAATTAAAAAGGTTATTTTAAAAATTACTTATAAAGTTATATTACTAGATAGTATTAAGATTTATTTTATATTTTATATTTTATTATTTAAAAAAGTATTATAAAATAAATTAAAGAATAAATTAATTATAGATTTAATTAAAGTTTTACTAGTTAAAGAAAAATATAAAGTTAAGGAAATTAAAGCTATAAAAATAGAAAATAGTGAATGCTAATATTTAATTAAATAGAAAAACTATAGAAAGGAATATAACTTTTAAGAATTTAAAGAATACTTTAAATACTCTTAGACGACTCTGCAATAATTTTACTAAAATCTTGGCTTATTAATAATAGATCGAGTGACCTAAAAGCAGTCTAATTAATTATATTGACAGCCTTAAAAGAATATATATCGATAGTAGCCTCTGCTTTACAATATTCCGCCTTATCTAACTCGTTTAAAGATTTAAGACTATGATGAACTATCTTGCAACTACGAGACACTATAGACTAACGCTGTTGCCTTAAACGCGCCAACTTCGCAAAAGCCTTGTTTACTTTTTATTAAACACAGACTAAACGAGCTTCAGTCTCTTTTTCTTCCCGCTTTATCTTTTGCTTCTTTAAAATTATACATTACGCTACACTATCAATTAGAAAAATCTATAAAAAGCTCAATAAGAAATAAACCTGCAGAAAGCGTAATACCAGAACCATCGCATAAACGACCTTACTGTATATATTTACTATAATATAAATTGTCTGCAATTATCTTATAAGAAAGATTGCAACTATAGTAGAATAAATAAAGTATAACGAAATCACTAATAGCCTTAATTAATAAAAAAAGAGCTAGGCGCTATTTAGTTTTATAAAAATAAGATTTCGCTACGCGACCTAACATTCTATTAGCAGAAAATATAGAATATAAAATAAAAGCACTATACCTATAAACTATAAAGGATAGCGGTATTTATAGAGGAACTAATAGGTTTTAGGGATAAAATTAACAGGAGGGGGATATTGTATTATAACCCGACTATTATAAGAATATAATATAGTATATACCCGGGGGAACCTTAGGTAGATAAACTAATTAGCATTAGATTATTGAAGTTACTATAAAACTATAAAGTAATCCTAGTAAGTTAATTGAAGGATTTACTATAGATTACTAGGAAAATAAATATAATTTAAGGTAATCTATAATTATTCCTTTTATATATATATAACTGGCTTATTACTTATTTAGTATAGTTACTTAAACAGTTATTAATAAATTGCATTTACTAGAACCGCTTATTTTACAGAATCGTGACTATATTACCTTGCTTAGTATTTATCCCTGACCTCTCTGTTAACATAAACCCACGAACCTCGGTTTATCCCTTGAGAATCAACCCGGATCGTCACAACTCGGCTTCACAATTGGATTAAACAAAACTGTCGTCCGGACTGTGCAATCAAGCCCAGGTTTCAATTTGACAGTAGTTTGTATGATCCACTCAGCATCACTTTGCTCTACGGCTCAGAAGCCATGCTACGTCATATGCTTGAGAACTCGGACTTTGAATGTCAACCTCAGTAACGGATTGTTCCACATCACGGCACATTCCACAACATAACACATTCCTTCATTCCAACGCACATTCCTTGATTCCCAACTAGCTTGCAATAACAGCCGGATCCGTAAGTCAATGACGATATCATGACTGCTAGACTTCCTAGATTTCCTAGATCCGGATAGTTATAATCAATTAGTTAGCAAGTTTTCATATATTTAAGCAGCCGCTTTTCCCACTTAACTTAAGATAAGTAAAAGTATCGAATGCTATTATTTTATATATTTATTAATAAGCCTTTATACTATTAATCTGTAATTGATAGTTATAAGCCCGGTCTGCATTAGTCTGCATTAGGTTTTTTTATATAGCTTCTACTTCGCAACAATAATACTATTAATATAACATTGACCTCTTCCTAGGTTATTTTAAATCAATTAAGCAATTAGGATTTATAGATTAACTCTATTAAATAGCTAGCTACTAGCTATAATATTTAAAAGTATATTAACCTAAATACGAGTAATAAGCCTATAATTAATAAGCGTAAACCTTTTACCTTTTAGATAATTTAGCTAGAAGCAATAAGTATTATAAGCTTTAATACTGTGCAGCTAGTAGAATTGAAGCTTTTTAAAGAGGAATATAATTTCTAATATAAATAGTATAGTAACTGTTTTAAAGCTTTAAGAAAGCTTATAATTTAGATTTAGGAAATAGTTAATTCCTAGAATTATATAATTTTAAAGAAAGTAATAGTTTTTAAATAATTTTAAGCTTTTAAAGATTAATTTAAGCTAAATAACTAGGCTATATAGGATAAAGCTAAATAGGTTTACTTGGAAGCTTTTAAAGGCATTAAAAGAATAAAAATTTAAAATTGGCTAAACTATTAGCAGATAGCGCTTAAAGAAACTATTAAAGCTGACCTGTTAAAGACTAAAAGCCTTTAATTAACCCGAGATCTCTTTAATATTATTGGAAAGATTAACTTATTTTTTATAAATAATTAAATTAATAAAATTAAATAAAAAAGATTAATAAATTCTAATAATAGATAATAGATTAAATGTAATATAATCTTTATTAATTAAGTTTTTAATTATTAATATAAGTTAAAGATAAATGCCTTTAAAGGAGTATTTCTTGCTTTTTAAAGAAAAAAAGTTACTTTTACTTTTTTATTAAAAAACAGGTTAAATATATACTTTTAATACCTTTATAGTATAAATTATTAATCTTGCTTTTATTATTATGTTATTAAATTGATTTAACTATTAGGCTAGGTTTTAAATAGTTAAATATAATAAGAAATTGATAAAAAGCCTAAAAATAATAAACTTAAAGACTAAGTTAAAAAAGCTAAAGTATAGGTTAAAGAATTAAAGTCTTTAATTAAAGAAAACTTAAAACAATAAAAAAATAGGAAAAATAAAAGGAATTAATTATTTTAAGCGCTTCCTTTATATTAAAGCTATTAATTGTATCGAAAACCATTAAAGTATTATTCGCAATAGCTATTTATTTATTAAAAGACTTATTTATCTTAAATTCTAGGTTAAGCTTTTATATCTGCAATAATAAGGATAGATTTATTAAAAATACCTTTTAACCAGTATTAGAATTATTATATAAAGGGAATATATATCTTAAGATTTAAAGATATAGTAATATTATTATAAAGATTGGTCTTAAAGCTGGTTTTAAGCTGTTAAATATTGTATATATTCTTAACTTTTATATAAATATAGCCTCGCTAAACCTATTTTTAAAGAAAAGATATAATTAAAATCTATTTATTAGCGAAATCTTAATAAATAAAAGAATAATCTTTTATATATATCAACGGTATTAAATTCCTATCATTAAATTTAATAAACTTTTCAAAGCTTCAAGAACCAATAATTAGGAAATTAATATATTAAATTTTATATTATCCGCAAAACCTAAACCTACTGCTATCGGCAACGCTATAACTTAATATAACAGCCAAGTTATTTAAAATCTAATACTTTTAAATAGCTGATTTACTAAATAATTAAGTTGAAAATTAAAAGACTAGTTAAAATAAAGTGTAAAAGCTATTTTATTAATAAAGCTATTTAAGTTATTTTATATAAAAGTCTTTAAACCTAAGCTTAACGCTTATTTTAGTAAATCTATATTAATATCTTTATTATATTAAAAAGATATAATAAAAAAGGATATATACTATTAATTAAAAATAAATATATAAAGATACCTTTTAGCTATTTAATAAATTCTTTAAATACTAATAATATCTTTAAGTATTAAAGAACTTTAAAATATATATTAACTAATACTTTAATTAAAGAATTTACTAAATTTATCGAGATAATAATATTACTATAAAAAGGTAACATAATAATTAAATAATAAAATAAAGAATTAAAGATAAATATATAGCCTTATATATATTAACTTAAAATAGCCTGATTAAATAATCAAAAGGGGTAATTAAAACTTAATCCTAAATAATAAAAATTAATATTAATCTATTAAAGGATCTATAGCTAAAAGTATAGGAAACTATAGTTTATTTATATAATCGATTACTTTAATAGGCTATAAACTAATTAATGCCTTTTTAATATCTTTATTAATAGCTTGAAAATAATAAGAAAGATTTAGGCTATTTTAAATAGTAGTTTAATATTATATATTTTAAAGCATTTAACTATAAAGCTTACCTATTAATAGTAAAAGCACTATAAAGTATATAATAAAGGAATCTAAAGATTAAACTTTATATTAAAGTTAGCTCTTTAATTAAATATAGTTTTATAAATATTTTTAAGACTTAGACTTTTAAAAGGAATAAGGTTTAAAGAGTTAAAGATATAACTTTTAATAAAGAAATCTTTTATAATCTTGCTAATTATTAGCAAGAGCTACTATAAGCTATAGAATTATTAAGTTTTCTTTTTTTAAATTATATTAATATAGACTTGAAATTTAATATAAAAGAGGATATTTAATTAATAATTTAAATAAATAGAAAACTAGGCGATAAACCGATTAAAGAACTTATATAAAATAATTCTAATAAATCTATAGATTAACTAAATAATTTAACTGAAACTGTTAAAGTTACTGAAAAGCAGTAATAAAGACTATATTTAATGCCTAAACCTAATAAACGTATTATATATAAGGAAAGCATTAAATTTGCGAATTTAATATATTAAAGAATTAAAGAATAAAATGCTTTAATTAAAAATCTTTAAAATCTAATAATCAAGGAAAAAGCTTAGAAAGAAATAATACTTTAAGTTATATAGCTGCTTTAATAATTAACCTAAATTCGAAAATTAATATAATCAGTAATTAATTCTACCTTTAGCGTTAAATATCTTTAAAATAGCTTTATTTAATATAAAGTTAGCTTTTTTATTAGCTGTAAATAATAACTTTATTAATAAAGTCTCCCTTTTAAGTTAAAGAATTACTAGGAATTAATTAATTATAAATATAAAGGCTAGTTTTATAAGGCTATAAAGATTAAATAGAATTAGCTTTAGGCTTATAATATAATTAAGTTAAGATAGAAAGAGTAAGTTAATAGCTAGGTCTTTCCTTTAATTTAAGTATATAAATATAAATTTAATAAATATAGGTTTTTAATAAAACTTAAAGCTAAAGTCTATATTTAAAGAGATCTTTAATAAGTTAAATTAAAAGAAATATTTACTATTATATTAACTGGAAGATCTTTTTAAATACTAATAGCTGTTACTGCTAAATTTAATGTAAATATAAAACAGTTAAATACTATTAATATATTTATAAATAGCTTTTTTAATAAAGATATATTTATATAGTTTCTAGATAGCTTTAAATATCAAGGATAAATATTAAAGCTGCTTAAAGCTTTATATAGGCTATAGAGATTACTACTTTTATAGTAAAAGGATTTTATAGCTGCATTTAAATAGCTAGGATTATAATAATTTATAAAAAAACCCTGCCTCTTTAATAATAATTAGTTAACTATTTTCTTTTTTATTAATAATATTATTTTTTTATATAGACTTAAGTATACTGCCAATATTAAGATTTTTATTAAATAATTAAAGTTATAATATAAAATAAATAATTTAAGGGAACTTAAATGGTTTTTAGGAATTTAAATTCTATATAATAAGGCAGCTTAAAAGCTATAGCTTTATTAAGATAACTATATTGAAAAAATCATTAATCGATTCTATATTAAAGGATAAGAATACTTTAAAGGCAACCTATTCCCATTATATAATCTAAATAAAAGAAAAGATTAAGCCTTAAAATAAATAGTCTTTATATATTAGTAAAAGATAAGATTAGTTAACTATACTGCCGTTATTATATAGCTTAATATAGCTAAACTAATAGCAAAATTAATTAAACTTTTATTTAATTTATTAAACTAATATATTAGTTTTATTAATAAACTGCTAGAATAATTTTAAGTAATATAATCTTTTACTATTAAATTTAATAGTAACCTTAACCTTATATAATTAAGTGAAAAATAAAGACTTAATACTTAAAACCTTTAAATCGCTTTTAATACTGCTTTCGCAAATAGTCCTTAAACTAGGAAGTTATTATAAGGATATATTATAATCCTGTTTAGCGGACCAATTAGCTAAAAAGCTAGTAAGCAACTAATAGTTCTAACTTTATTAATTAAAGCTAAACTTCTTGCCTTTAAGTATATAGTAAAAGAAGCTATTATAATATAATAGCTAATAGACTAGATAATGCTTTAATTAAATAACTAATTAATTATAAAATATAATAATTATTAGACTATTAGGCTATTTAAGCTAAATAAACTTTAACTAAAGACTTAGCTTAAATATATTAATATATATAGCGGCTAAGCTTATTAAATTTATTAATAAAGATTATATAAAGTAGTATATATTCCGATTAATTAAATAATTACTAATAGATTAATTAAAGTCTTTTTAAATTAGAAATTTAAATGCTTTATTAAATAATTAGGTCGTATTAATATACACACTATTCTTAAGGCTTAAAAAGGCTTAAATATAGACTAATCTAGATCTTTAAATAGTTATTATTCTATTATTCCTTTTAATAACCAATTCAATAACTATTACTTCGCTATTCTTATTAACAGTCTAAATATTATTTAACCTGAAGGGGTATATTAACCTCAGTAACGGATTATTCTATATTATAGCATATTCTATAATATAATACATTCCTTTATTCCAATGCATATTCCTTAATTCCCAACTAGCTTGCAATAATAGCCGGATCCGTAAGTCAATGACAATATCATGACTAGCTAGATTTCCTAGATTTCCTAGATCCGGATGGTCATGATCAATTAGTTAGCAAGTTTTTCATGTATTTAAGCAGCCGCTTTTCCCACCTAACTTGGGATAAGCAAGAGTGTCGAATTCTATCATTTTATGCATTCGTCAATGAGCCCTCATACTGTTGATCTGTGATTGATACACTCACTGTTCAACCTGTAAAAGCGCTGGGCTCAGCTGTAAAAGCAGTGAGGGGCTCGAGTCCAGGGCATGGCCGAATCGGATAGTTAAGAATACCCCGACCTATAACAGAAGGACTATTATCCTCCTATTCGCCGAAGTTCAGTTGCATTAGTTCGGCCTTGGCATTAATTCCTCTTGTTATTTCCCTCGCGCCTTCTACACCGCTTTCAAAACGATGTTTTCTCGGACCTTGGGCGATAGAGCTCACAATACTATGAGAGTAAGGCATACACTTTTTACATAGTGAGATGACGCACTTTGCACAGGAGACCAACCATAGCTCAGATACGAAGTAAGGTACAGTACTATTAATATTATGCTAATAGATACCTGGGAGCTTGCGAAGCACCTCGAGCGAGACATTATATGCATCACTACGTAGCACAAAGTATGAAGTTTCTTTTCCCTCGTGCTAGGTTGGTAAATCACATGGGATGCAAAATGCCACTAGCGTCATATATAAAGATGCAGTTGTCGTCAGTGCGTATCGCCACTTCTCCTCCCATCTACGAGTAAACATCGCTAGGAAACGATCGGAACTCTTGACCTGACTTTTTACAAAAATCCCGCCGAAATGTCTACGTAAGTCGCCTCTGCTATTCGGATATGACTTCATATCTTAGCAAAAAGATACTGCCATACTTATGTTGTCACTGGTTTCAAGTCCCGAAGCGGCCGCGATCGACTTGACAAAGACCCAGGATTATGTCGACTCAAAGACGCTCGAGTCGGTCTTTGATCAGCTCAAACCTGTTGCACCTGAATTCATGCTTGGAGAATGGAAGGGGGGCATGATAAACACAGACCATCCATTGAACACCTGGCTGGCAAGCTCAAAGTGGGCCGGAAAAACATTCCATGCTATCGACGATGTGGATCCTGTTGTTATCTTTGATGACGATGGAAAGCGAGTGTGGAATGAGAAGTATGGAAAGGCAACGGTATGTAGCGCAAGAGACCTGGTGGCTTATGTGCTAACATATTCTTGTGTCAGCTTCGAGAGGTCAAAATCCGCGGAGTTGTTTCAGCCGCTATGGTTTACGACATCCTTCCTATTGTTGATGGTTTCCGATGGGTGACCGATGACCTTGTTTTTGGTGTCATGGACACTAAACTTCCTGAGTATCACCCAGCCTACTTCTTCTACTTGGAGCGTCTCAAGTAGAAGCGTGACTACTAAAAAGGTCTCTCAAAGGTGGGCTGATAGGATAGTCCATATATCACTGCATGCGAGCTAATACGAAATGTCTCTAAAATTCTACTTTTATTTATTTGTAGTAGCCGTTTAATGCTCAGCTCCATGACACTGCTACTTTGGTGTGGTAGGGATAGGACTCGGATTTTACCCGTGGGTTTCTTGCCTCGACCCCTCTTTCATATAGAGGACTTGAACACTAATCACGCTGCGTAAAAAGAATAGCAAAAAAAGACAAAAAAAACATACAACAGCCGGTGTTCGCCAGTGGTCACCCACCTGACTACTAATCTGCCTCTTATTAGCTTAACTATGGGAGAGCGGACGGGGAACCCACTATAGTTATCGAACTTCCCCGAGGTTTTGCCGGCCTGGCCCTCTATTGCATACTTGGCCTGGCTGCCGTTTTTACGGAGAGGGTAGGCCCTGTCTATATCTCCGCTACTATTTTATCTGGCCTTTAATACTAAAGTGCTGTAAATAAACTATACCCCTCCTTTAACCCTTAAAAGGTAGGTTAATGCCGGCTAGGATTAAAGTTAAATAATAAATACTATATGCCCCTTTTATTTTTTTATTTTAATAAAATAAAAAGTATACCCTTTATATATTAATATACTTTTATCTTTATAGCGCTCCCTATATCCTTTACTTTTTATAAATAATAATACTATAAAATAGGTAAAGGTTAAATATTCCCTTTTATTTTTTATTTATCGTTTATATCTTTCTGCAGCTATTATATATATATATAAATCTGCCTTATACTTTACTTTTACCTGCCCCCTTTTTAATATATATAAACTTTTTTCCTTTCTTACTTTTATTTAATTAATTATTATTTAAACTATTATTATAATTATCTTTATAGCTTTAATCTATTTTAAAAATAATATAATTTCCCTTTAAAGAGCTTTTTTATTTAAATAACTTTATTAATAGGGTTTAAATATAAAGATTACTTTAATTACCTTTAAGTAACGTTAAATATACTTATTTAATAAAGATTTATATATAAACCTAAATATATAAAAGTTATTAAAAAGGAGGGCTAAAAAGTAAGGATTTCAGTGTATTTAGGTAACCTTCCTATTCTGGCTAGACCTGGAATTAGGCCTAACGCTAGGACCGAGTTCTAGAGGAACTTTGGTATAAGTCAGGAAATTTCTGTTATCTTTAACGATAACAATTAAGCTAGGACTAGCTACCCCGCCTACCCTAGGCTTAATACAATAGGTATAATGGCTATTATGAAAAATCTAACTAAAATGGTTTCCTATTTCTATGGCCGTGAATTGATTTAGACGATTTCCTATATAAATGAATTTTACGGAAAATAGGAATAAGGCCATGAACCTAATTCTGCTACTGCATTCCTATTATTTAGTCGGAGGACTATTATAGAAGATAAAGCTATTGTTTATACAATCACTTTTACACTAGCCGCATATACACTAGATATTCTATAGCTTCTAGCTATTAGATTATTTACAATTCAATTGTTTATCCATTATTAGCTTAATTAAACTCTTAGTCGTTTCTTTATCATTGTATTGTATGCAGTTTCCTAGAAGCTATATATAAATAAGGTTTAGTATAACCTTGTTTTAACAAAAATAATATTAAATTCTTAAAGTATATTTTATTAAAAAATAAAGTATTAATAAACTTTATTTAAGTTAATACTATTATATTATAACTTAAATTTAAATTATATAAAAGTATTTAAATATTTTTAAAGTTTTATAACTTTTATTAATAGTTTATTAAAAGATATTTTTATATTATAGCCTTTTTTACTGCTTTATTAAAAGGCAATAAAAATAAAAAAAAGTTAAGGATAGTTTAGTTAATAAAAAGTAAAAAGGCAGTATTTTAAGACTTAAAAAAGGCCTTTTAGGCAGTACTATTACTATAATACTTTAACTTAAAGCTATGAAACTGTATTAAAATAAATGCATTTAATAATATAATAGTAGGGATTTTATTTTAAATAAACTTAAAAGAAAAGTATTATTTAATAGGATTGTAGTTTTAAAAGTTTACTAATATAAAGTAAAACTATAAACCTTTAAATTAAAAGATATTTGCAATTATAAAGTTATTATTATATTAGCAACGCTATTTTAATAAAGTAAAGACCCTTATAAAAGTCTTATTTAACTACTTAAACCTATAAACCTTTATATAATAATAAAAGCTATTTTAGTAATAAGTTTAGTAATATATATATTTAGCGCTATTTAATTGTATAATTAAACATTAATTAAAAAATATAACTTTAAAAATATACTATTATAGTACTTTAACTTTAAAAGGGAAAAATAAATAAATATTAAATTACTGCTGAATTTATAAAATAAGTTAATTAAAGTTTGATTAATATAAATATATAGAATATATAGCGAAATACTTTTATAGGGTAAAGGAATTTAAATATTAAACTAGTTTAAATATAGTAAAATACCTTTATAAAATAGAATAACTTAAATTTATTATTAATATAGCGAAATGCCTTTATAAAATAAAATAACTTATATTAATAAAGATAAAGGTAAAAGACTATTAAAACCTTTATATTTAATTAACTAAACTAAAGATATAGTTAAGTACAAATAATTAGTTTTAACCTTTATCGCTAAGTAAACGCTAGCAATAAAAAAGCTTATAAAAGACTTAATCTGTAAGTCCTTTATAAAGTTAATCTAAAAAGCTTAAAGAAGGGATAAGGAAATTAAAAAATAAAAAGCTGCTATATTAACAGTTAATAGCTAGTAACTAAAAGGTTTAATTATTAAATATTAAAAGACTATTACTTTACTAAAACTGCTTATATATATTAAAAGATAAAGTAATATACTAAAGACTAATAAACCTATACTATAATAACCTATTAGCAAGCTACCTTAATATTTAATAAATATTAAAACTGCTTTAATATAAGCTTTATTAATATTATATAAATAAAAATAGTAGTAAATATATATATAGCTGCAGTATATATTAAAGTGCTATATTATAATAATATTACTTATATAGTGCTTTAATATTACTGTTAATTTTAAATAAACTATAGTTAAAAATTATTATAAACTTTATTATAGGCTTATTAATAATATATTAAAAGTAAAAAGTAAATATTATTTTAATAATAATAAATTAATTTATAAAATATTTATTATTTATATTTACTAGTACTTTAACTATTATAATAAAGTTAATAAAGCTATTTTATATAAAAGTTAAATTAATATTTAAGCCTTTATAAAACATAATTTTAAATAAAGGATTAATATTTATAAATAATTTTTAATTAAACCTTTATTTTATATTTAAAATAAAATACTATTTATTAATAGTATTTTATTTATATATTAATAAATAAATAAAAGAAATAAATTAAATATTAAAATATTACTTTTAATATTTTATAAAGAAAAGGTAAATAGTATAAGTATAGTTTTTAAAGTTAATATAGTTTACCTTTAATAATATAAAATATATAATAATAAAAGTATTAGTATTTAAAGCTTTATATAACTTTAAGCTAGACTTTTAAATAAAGAATAAAGGCATTATTAAAAGTAAAAGTATACTAGCAGTATAAGCCTATATTAAAAAATTTAATTAACTTCAAATAAAATTAAAGGTTTAATAGTAAATTGCAGTAAAATATTAAGCGTTTTATTATAATAAATGCTATAAGCCTTTAACTTTATAATAAAGGGATTTAACAATACTTTTAATGAAGAATTTAAAGTTAAAAGGTAAAAAGAAAAGTTAATATTAAAGTTTATAAGACCTTTTTATATCTTTAAAACTATAAAGAAATAAGCTTATTATATTACTTTATTAAAGAAATACTTTTATTTATATAATATATTTTATATTAGCCTGCTTAAACTATAAATAGTAAAAAAGGGAATTATTAGTAAACTATTATTAATATTAAATTTAAAGGATTTAAACGAGGAGTAGGAATTAAAAGAAGTTATAGAATATATATAGCTTTAAAGGGAAATATCTTACCTAGTAAAATAAAAAGGATAGCCTTTTAAGTATAATTAATAAATTGCAGAGAGTAATATAAGAAATGCTTAAAAGTAAATAAAGTAATATTAAAAAGTATAGGCTAAAAGGAAGTAAGCCTTTATTGATATTATAAAAATACAGGAAATTTCTAATTGATTATAAAAAAAGGTAAACCTAGAAAATTAATATAAATTTACTATTAATTAAAAATTAATTAAAGTAAAAGGGAAAGGCTATTTATACTTTAAAAACTAGGTAAATAATAAATAATAAAATAACTATAAACTAAAACCTGCTTTAAATAGTAATTTAATTATTTCAATATATTTATTTTAATTGAAGTTCCTATTAATAAATAATACTTTATTAATTGCTGTAAAAGTACCCTGCTAGGCCATTAGTTAAAGGATATATTTACTATTAATAGGGAGCAGCTTAAAGAACTGCCCTTTAATCTAAGCCGCCAAGTCCTTTATAGTCCATTTATCTGCCTATTTATAGGCAGCACTAATAGTTTACGCGCAAGCAGTTAATAAAGAAAAAAGTAATACTAAAAGAGGTAAAAATATATATTAAAGGGAGCTGAAGCTAAAAAATAAAGCTATTAAAACGCTAAAAGGTATTAATAGGCAGTTATTAAAGTTTTATACTTTATAAGTTTTTAGTCCTTTTTAGCGCTAATTAACTTATACTTTTAGCAATATTTTGATTTAATATTATTAAAGGTAAAATAAAAGTTAAGTAAAGTTTTTATAAACTTTTAATATATAAACACTTTTAATTTATATAAAGGGTTATCTTTATTATTATTAAGCTTAAAGATAATATAGTTATTATATTAAGTCTTAATTCGCTTAAAGATAGTATTTATTTAGCAAGTATAACCTTATAATAATATAAAGGGGCTAGCTAAAAGTAATTAATAGGGGAATAAAAGATTAATATATTTAGCTTTATAGACGCTAAATAAAACCTATTAATTATAAGGATTATTATACTTTATATATTAAAAATAATAGGTCAAGGCAAAGTCAGTAAAAATATAGTTAATTGGCTTTAAGTCGCTAAGCTTTCTTTACTATTTTATCGCCTTTTTAGTATACTTTAATACTATATAGAAATAATATATATAAGCTTTTAATAAAGCGGGAGTTAGCGGTTTATTTAAAATAGGCGTTAATTTATATAAAGCGCTAGTTTTAATAGATTTAGCAAGTAAAAGGTATTAAAGTAAAAGGCTAGTAAAATAAAGGTAATAAAGTAAAGATAAATTAAATAAAAGATTAAAGAATAAAGGTTAAAAGATAAATAATATAAAAGGTAAGCGAGATAAAAATAAAGGAAAAGTAATTTAAAAAGTAGTTAAAAGGGAATATAGGAAATTATACTGCTTTATTTCCTTTATTTATAAAACTTTAATATTAAAAAATAATTAAAATAGCTATTTAAAAAGGGAGGGATGATTATAATATTAAAAAGTATATACTTTAATATATACTATATTTAAAGGGGTATATACTGCTATAAAAGACAGGCAGTATAAGGTCCTTTATATAACACTAGCCTTTTACTTAATTATATTAACCTAGCTGTATATAAGTTAGTAAAGCAGTAAGTTTAAGTCTTATAATATCTTATTACCTATATTATACCTACTTAGCTTAACCTTTTATTATATAATATTAAAGTAATTATTTAATTTTATTAAATATATTAATATTAATTTTATAAATATTTAAATTAACTTTTATATTAAATTAAAGAATATTTTATTAATATTTTAAATATCTTTAAAGTTATATATTAAAAAGTTAATTATAAAATAGCTATATTTAAAGCTAAAAGAGTATAAAGAAATTTAAATTATTTAAAGCGCTTATATAATTAAATATATATAGACTTCTTTGATTAATAAAGTTAATAGTAAAGTAATAAAAGTAAAGTAAAAGGAAAATTAAATTAATATATTATTTTAAATATTTAATTTTTTATTTTATAATATTAATTATAGTTATAGTTTATCCTATAGAATAATTTAAGTAAATTCCTTTCTCTTTTTATATTAAATACTATGCTACTAATAAATTAAAGTAAATATAGCAAATACTATATTTAACTATTAAATTTAATTTCTCTTTTAAATAAAGTTTTAAAAAGCTTAAAGTAGTAATAGAAAATATTATTTTCTGCTTTAATATAGTTTAAATAAAGGTATAAAATATACTATATAAATTTAGTAAATAGCTTGCATTTTCTTGCATTACCTTTTTAAGTAGGATTAGTGGCTATAGGCTAGGCAGTTTAGTAAATATTAAATATAAAGATATTGTTATAACCTAACTATATTAAAAACCTAGTTACAGGATTATAGCAGAATATTAGAGCCTTTAATTAATTATTAACGGATTGCGGCTATAAGTACAATCCTATAAAAATAATTACTATATAAAACTATAATCCTAGATTATTAAAATTGCTATAATTTAAGTAATTTAAATATATTTATTTATATATTTCTATTATATATAAAACTGAATAAATTATAATTATTTAGTATAGGTATGTCAATAGTTATTAATCAATTATATTTACTAAAACTGCTTATTTTATAAAATTATAACTATATTACTTTATTTAATATTTATCTTTAACCCCTTTATTAATATAAATTTATAAGCCTTAGCTTAACTATTAAAAATTAACCTAAGTTATTATATATTAACAACTTTTATTTCAAAAGCTATTAAGTATTTTAAATAATATTGTAAGTATATCCATTATAGTATCCTCCTTTAATAATCCTAATACTTTACCCTTTACTTTACCTCTTTATTAAAGGTAAAACTATAATAAAGATAATAATATCAATAAAAATAAAGATAACAATAAAGTCAATAAAATAAAATAACTTTATATTTATATAGAAAAAGCCTTTCAATATATGAAAGTTAACTATATAAAATAAAAAGAATACTATTAATACTTAATTGCTAAATACACTAGATTTTAATAAGTAATATACTAATAGTAAATAGCTATTATAGATTTAAAGAGTTAAGTATTACTTGCATTTAATTTAACCCCTATACTAAACTTTAAAGGAAATTAATATTTAAAGGGTTTAAAAGAATCGCTTAAAATATAACCCTTTAAGCACTTTAACTGTTTTTTATTTAATTATATACCTGTTTTACCTATTGTTGAACTAGCTTTAATATAGAAATTAATGAAATTCTTCTAATAATTAAATAACTTAAAAGGAATATTTTAAGGTAGTTTAAACCTATTTAAAAGGATTTCTTTAATAATAAAGTAAATATTAATAAATAAATATAAACTATATTTATTAATTGGAATTAATTTAAAGAAAAGTTAAAGAATATCTTTAATAATATTAATAAATATATATATTATAAAGAATAAGTTTATAAATTTAATTTAAAAAGGAAAATATTTTAACTATACTATATACTTTAAAAGCTATACTTTTAAAGTTAAATAAAAAAACCTTTACTTTTATTAAATATTTTTATAATAAATTTAAATTAAAAGTTAAAAGGAAAGCCTATAAACTCCTTTAAAATAAAAGTATTATTAAATTTATTAGAGAATATATACATATAAATAATTTACTTTATAAAGTTTATTTAAATATAGAAAAAAGGTAATAATAATTTAAATATATTTATAAATATTAAAGATATATAAATTAAAGTAAAAAGTAAAAAGAAAATATTATTAAGTTTAATAATAAAAGATTTAATTAAATATATTTAAATATTATTTAAAAAAGAAAAGTAAAAGTTATTTATTATAATTATAATAAACTAAAATATTTTTAAAGGATTATAAAGCTTTATAAAAACTAAGAGTCAATAAACTTTAAAAGTTTATATTAAAGGTTAAATAAAAGGTTAATATAGTTTTAAAAGCTATTAATTATATATTATTAAACTGGATTATATACTATAATAATAGCTGCGTTATTTATAAATCTAGTAAAGATAAAAGCAGATAATAGTTAAAATAACTTGAAAAGATATTTATAATAAATTAAAGGGGATATTAGTTAAAGTATAAGTTTTAAACTTTTAAAGTTATTTTTTATAAAGAATAAAGTAAATAAATATTTACTATATTTAAATAATTTAATAAAATAAAACTTAAACTTTAATTATATAAAGTTAAATAAAAGTAATAGTATTTTAAATAAATAAATAATTATTATACTTTACTATTAATATTTTGATTAAATTACTATAAGTAATAAAAGATAAATTAATAATAATAACTTCAAAAATAAAAATAGAAATAACTATTTATAAAAAGTATTATATTATATTTGAAATTATTTATATTATATATAAATATATAATATATTTTTAAAAGAAAGTAAAATATAATATATCTTTTATTAAAATTGAATTTTACTGTATAAAATAAAGCTAAAATTATAATACCTTTAAAGAATAAATTATAACTATATAATATTAAAACTTTAAGATATTTATTATTTAATTAAATATTAAAACCTTAAAATAATTGTTAGGTTAGGTAGGCTAAGGACCTACTACTTATTAGCGGTTATGAGCGTTAAGGAGCTTTTATCTGTTTATATAGCAGATACCAGCTAATATATATATCGCGTAAGCAATATATCAGACTATATAAGCGCTTATAACGCATATATTCTATATTTTCCTTTATATTAGCTATATATATATATAGCGTGGCTATTACGGTATATTTATTACTAGAATCAAGCTTTATTCCCATTTCTCTCTATACTCTATATAGCTGTACCGCGCTCCGCGACAACAATATTATTAGCTATAAAGATTTAAACAATATAAGTTTAAAGGATATTAAATTTACTATTAAAAGAAATTAATTAAATAATATCTGTATTATAATAAAAGCTTTAAATATAATTAGTATATTATTTAAAGTATAATAGCTTAAAGTATATTATATATAAGTAAAATAAATTATAGGATTGGCATTTATAATAAACTAATAATACTTTGTATTTATTACCAGACTATATATACTATTAAAAACATAAATATATTATTTACTTATAAAAGAAACTTTAAAAATAATAAATGTAAAAATATATAAAGTAAACATTTACTTTAAAAAATAAAGAGATTAATTAAATTATAAAAAAGGTATATTAAAGTTAATTTAAATTTATTATTTATAAAAGAACTGCCAATAATAAAAGAAAATAGTATTTACTTTCAAAAACTTTAATTAGCTATAAAGTCTATATAAAAAGAAAAGAATTTAAAAATATATTATAGTAATATATTAATTATTATAAAGTAAATAAAATAAAAAAAAGAAATTATTATTTTGATTTTTGATTTTAAGAGTCTTTAATTATATTTAAAATACTTAATAGTTTTATAAAGATTAATATAAAAAAAGTCTAATATTATATTTAAATTAAAGGGAATAATAAAAAACTATATTTTATATATATTATTATTACGTTAAATATTTAATAATACTTTTTGAAATTTATTAATATATTAATAGTTTTTTTATATTATATTTCTAAAATATTATATCAATTAATTAATATTATATATATAGTTTATTTTAATAATATTTTTATTTATTTAAACATTAAAAAGAAATATATATAAAATATATTAAATATACTTTCAAATAATTAAAATAAATGAAATTATATATTAACCTTTTAAAATATACTATTAATTAAAATAATACTTAATTTTCAAAATATATTTTATTAGAAAAGAAAATATTAATAAACTTTATTTCAATTAATATTATTATATTATAATTGAAATTCAAATTATATAAAAGTATTTAAATATTTTTAACTTTTAAAACCTTTATTAATAGTTTATTAAAAAGTATTTTTTTATTATAGCTTTTTTTATTAGTTTGTTAAAAGGCCATAAAAATAAAACAAAATTAAATATAATTTTATTAATAAAAAGTAAAAAGAGTAATATATTAATAATTAAAGAATACTTTTTAAATAATATTATTATTATAATACTTTAATTTTAAGTTTTTAAACTATATTAAAATAAATATATTCAATAATATAAAAATAAGAATTTTATGTTAATTAAGATTAAACAAAGGTTATTAAATAATATTTTAATTTTAAAGGTTTATTAATATAAAGTAAAGTTATAAAACTTTTATTATATTAATAATATTATTTTAATAAAACAAAGACTTATATAAAAGTTTTATTTAATTATTTAGATTTATAAAGTTTTATATAATAATAAAAACTATTATAATAATAATTCAGATAATATATATAGTTAATATTACTTAACTATATAATTAAATATTAATTAAAAAAGAGTTTTCATAAATATATTATTATACTACTTTCACTTTAAAAAAGAAAATTAAATAACTGTTAAATTATTATTAAATTTATAGACTAAATTAATTAAAGTGTAATTAATATAAATATATAAAATATATAATAGAATAGTTTTATAAAGTAAGAAAACTTAAATATTAAATTAAGTTGAATATTTAATTACTTTAAATATAATAAAATAGTTTTATAAAATAAAATAATTTATATTAATAAAAGAAGAATTTCTTTTTAAAATGTTTATATTTAATTAATTAAATAAAAAGAATGATTAATTATAAATATATAATTTCAACTGTTATTATTAAATAAATATTAACAATATAAAAGCTTGTAAAGGATTTAATTTTTGAAGCTTTTATAAAATTAATTTAAAAAGGTTAAAAAAAAGTTAAAAAAGTAAATAAATAAAAGGTTAGTATATTAATAATTAATAGCTTTAAAAGGTTTAATTATTAAATATTCGAAGATTATTATTATATTAAAACTATTTATATATATTGAAAAATCAAGCAATATATTCAAAATTAAGAAATTTATATTATAATAATTATTAATAAATTACTTTAATATTTATTAAATATTGAAACTACTTTAATATAGATTTTATTAATATTATATAAATAAATATATTAATAAATATATATATAATCATAATATATATTAAAATAAAATATTATAATAATATTGTTTATACAATATTTTAAAATTATTATAAATCTTATTATATATTTATTAATAATAATATATTAAAAGTAAAGAAATAAATATTACTTTAATAATAGTAAATTAATTTATAAAGTATTTATTGTTTATATTTATTAATATTGTAATTATTATTATAAAGTGAATAACGTTATTTTATATAAAAACTAAATTAATATTTAAACCTTTATAAAAAATAATTTAAATAAACGATTAATATTTATACATAATTTTTAATTAAAGGTTTATTTTATATTTAAAATAAAATGTTATTTATTAATAGTATATTATTTACAAATTAGTAAATAAATAAAAAGAAATTAAATATTAAAATATTATTTTAATACCTAATTAATAAAAGGTAAATAATATAAATATAGCTTTTAAAGTTAATATAATTTATTTAAAATGATATAATATATACAATAATAAAAATATTAATATTTAAAGCTTTATATAATTTTAAGCTAAACTTTTAAATAAAAAATAAAAGTATTATTAAAAGTAAAAGTATATTAATTGTATAAATTATTTATGTTAAAACATTAAATTAACTTTGAATAAAATTAAAAGTTCAATAGTAAATTCTAACAAAATATTTAATATTTTCTTATAATAAATATTATAAGCTTTTAACTTTATAATAAAAGGATTTAATAATACTTGTAATAAAAAGCTTAAAGTTAAGAAGTAAAAAGAAAAAGTTAATATTAAAGTTTATAAAGCTTTTTTACATTTTTAAAATTATAAACAAATATCTTTATTTATATAATATACTCTATATTAATTTACTTTAACTATAACAAAAAGCTATTAATAAATTATTATTAATATTATAAAAATATAAAGAATCTTTATTTACTTAAAGAAAAAAGTTAATTTAAAAAGTTAATTTGAATTTACTATTAATTAAAGATGAATTAAAATATAAAAGAAAAGCTATTTATACTTTAAAAACTAAATAAATAATAAATAATAAAGTAAATATAAATTAAAATCTACTTTAAATAGTAATTTAATTATTTTATTATATTTATTTTAATTAATGTTTTTATTAATAAATAATACTTTATTAATTACTATAAAGGTATTTTATTAAACTGTTAATTAAAAATATATTTAATATTTATAAATAAAAGCTTAAAAAACTGCCTTTTAATTTATATTATTAAATCTTTTATAGTTTATTTATTTATTTATAAATAAATAATATTAATAATTTATATATAAGCAGTTAATAAAGAAAAGTAATATTACAGGAGGTAAAAATATATATTAAAAGGAGTTTAAATTAAAGAATAAAGCTATTAAAATATTAAAAGGTATAAATAAATAATGATTAAAGTTTTATACTTGATAAAATTTCGATCTTTTCTAATATTAATTAAATTATATTTTTAATAATACTTTAATTTTATATTGTTAAAAGTAAAGTAAAAGTTAAATAAAACCTTTATAAGCTTTTAATATATAAATCCCTTTAATATATATAAAAGGTTATTTTTATTATTATTAAATTTAAAGATTATATAATTATTATATTAGATTTTAATTAACTTAAAAATAATATTTATTTAATAAATATAACTTTATAACAATATAAAAGGGCTAATTAAAAGTAATTAATACAAGAATAAAAGGTTAATATATTTAGTTTTATAAATATTAAGTAAAACCTATTAATTATAAACATTATTATATTTTATATTTTAAAAATAATAAATTAAAGTAAAGTTAACAAAAATATAGTTAATTAATTTTAACTTGCTATACCTTTTTACTATTTTATTGCCTTTTTATTATACTTTAATAATATATAGAAATAATATATATATTAGCTTTTAGCGAGGTAAAACCTAATAGTTTATTTAAAATAGGCATTAATTTATATAAAGCGTTAATCTTAATAGATTTAATAAATAAAAAGCATTAAAATAAAGGCTAGTGAAATATAGGTAATAAAGTAAAAATAGATTAAATAAAGGATTGAAAAATAAAGGTTAAAAGATAAATAATATAAAAGGTAAGTAAAATAATGATAAATGAAACGTAATTTAAAAAGTAATTAAAAGGGAATATAAAAAGTTATATTACTTTATTCCTTTTATTTATAAAACTTTAATATTAAAGAATAACGAGTGTAACTATTTAAAAAAAAAGGGATAATTATAATATTACAAAGTATATACTTTAATATATATTATATTTAAAAAGGTATTTTATTAAGGGTAACTGATATATTTAATATACTTATACTCCTTTTTACTAGCCTATTTAAGAAAAGTCAGTTGTGTATTTAAGCAACTAGTAGATTAAGAAAGTATAAAAGTATAAAGATAAAATAAATAAACTTAGTTTAATAAAAAACTAACCTGCGTTTTCCTTTAATATATTACTTTATTTATCATTTTATAGCTAATAAAGTATAAAGAGGTAACTATTAATTGTCTTTAGCTATAAATATTATAATTAAATAATTTCCAGTATTTTTTAGTCTTTATATTACTGAACTGCCGCTTTATAGTTTTATTAAAAGCGCAGTTCCTGCACTTTATTTAAATTATTATTAGTATATATATATATATATATATTAAAAGTGCTAGTTCCCTTTTAATAAAACTAGTAATTAAAATAAAGGGAAATTTTAAAGATTGTGTTTTAAAAAGCAATTATTAAAGGCACTTTTATACTACTATTAAAATCTACTTTTATTTAACTATTAATAGAATTGTAGGCTAATTTTAATAAATCTTTAAATAAATATAAAATAATTAGTTAAAAAGAATAGCTTAAACATCGTTTATTGCAGCTAGTTAGTAAAGATTAATATAATATTTATTTCTAAAAATATAGGTTATTTAATTACAATTTCCGAAATATAGGAATTAAAATTAATTAACGTAAATATAATGCGCTAAAATATAATAAATGAATAAAATTCTAAAAAGCCATTAACCTATAAAACCTATAAATAAAAGGCTAAAAAGTTAAAAGAAGTTATTAAAGGATTAATTAATATAATAAAAGTAAATATATAGATTAAATAGTTAACTCTATGTAATATAATCCCTTTTAAATAAATAAGATATTATTATAACTTTTATTTTACTTATAATTTAATACATTAATTAATAAAGTAATTATAAAAAGCTAGTAAAAAATAAATTAATTATTTAATCTTTTACTATAAAGATTTTATTTTAATTTTATTAACTCTTTTAATTAAACTATTTTTAACTTTTAATAAAAATACTATTCTTATTACTTTTATAATTTTATATATATAAATTACCTTTATTTATATTAAGACTATTTAAAAGAGACTTAAAAAAGATAATAATTTAATATTATAAAACTAATATTAATAAAAGAGATTATCTTTAAAAGAATAGTTAATTTTATTATTTTAAACAAATAAATAAAACTTTTCTTTATTATAAAAAAGCTTTTTACTTGAAAAGTATACTTTACTGCAGCCTTTTTATTAAAAGAATATATGCTTTTTTTATTTAAAAGAAAGTATACCTATAAAGGCTAAGCATTTAAATAAAATAACTTAAATTAATAGAATAAAAGGTATTCTATTATTAAAAGACTATTTAATTAAAACCTTAATAATTTATTTTAACTTTAAATAAAAGAATTAAAAGTAAATAAATAAGCTTTAATTATTAAAGTATTAAATATAACCTTTTCTTTAAACCTATAATTAAAAGAATTATTTAATTATATATTTGACCTAATATTAATATCCTTTAAATTTATAAAAAAGTAAAAACTAAACAAAGATTAAATCCTTTAATAGATAATAGAAAATACCCTTTTAAAAATTCCTTTTCTTTATTCAAGCTTTTAAAAATATTTATAAGATAAAGCTATTTATAAGGATTCATTCTATAAATAAATTTAATAATAAAAATATTTTTTAATTTTTAAAGAACTATAAATAAAAGATAAAAGATAAAAGAATTTTAATAAAAGATTAAAAAAAGTATTTAAAGTTATTTATAAAATTAAAAAATTAAAAAGTAGTTTAAGTTTTTATTAAAGAATATATTAGCTAAAATAAAATTAAAATACAGTTTATATAGTATTATAAATAATATAATAAAAATAATTAAAGTTATATACTATATAACTTTAAAATCTCTATTACTATAAATTTATTAAAATGCAATCTATAATAAATTAATTACTTTAATATTAATACTTTTATTAAAAGTTTAATAACAAAAGTTAAGAGGCAGCTATATTATATTCCTATAATGTTATTAAAGTAATATTATTAAAGCTGCTTTAATTAATAATAGCCTTAAAAGAGATTAAAGAAATTAATAGTTTTAAAGAGTTAATATATATTAAAGTTTAAATACTTGTTTATAATAAAATACTTATAAAGTTTAATATTTAAAAAGCCTGTTTTTAAGAATTTATAGAAATACCTCTTAAAACTAAATATATATTTAATTTATTTAAATTAATAATAAATTTCATTTTAAAAAGATAGAAAAAATAGCAGCTTAAGCCTATAAAACTAGCTATATTTTTATAGCTTAAAGATTAAATAAATACTTTATTTAAAAAGTCTAGTAAATTAATAATTTAACTTTTTAATTAAAAAGGAAAAGTAATTAATTCAAAAGAAAAAAGTAATATTATATTATTATAAATAGTTATAAACATAAATAAAAACTCTTTACTTTCATAATTACTATTAATAATATTAATATAATAAACCCTTTATATAATAATATATTAAACTTTTTCCTTTATTATTACTTAAAGGCAGTTATAAATATAAAGTATTATTAATATTATATAAATAAAAGCTATTTTCCTTAAAACTATATTAAACTAGCCTATAATAAAAACTATAGGTTTATAATATATAACTTAAAAGTAAAGATAATTTAAGTAAACTTATAGAAAGCCTTAATTTTAACTTAATTTATTATAGTAATTATAGTTATTAAAACCTATATATAAAAAATACTAACACTTTAAGTAAAATTATTTAAAGCTTAAAATAAACTCTCGCTAAACTTATCCTTTATAAAAGAAATAAAAGTTAACTTTTTTAATTAAAAAGTAAACTATTATAAAACTAAACTCCTTTATATAGTTTATAAAGAAATAAAGTATAAAAAGATATTTAAAATTAAACTATTATAAAAGTTAAATATAATCCCTATAAAGGCATTAATTATAAATATTATATACTTTATAAATAATGATTAAATAATTAATAATAAATAAAATAATATAAATATAAAAAGGATTAAAATATCTCTATAAACTTAATTAAAGTAGATTTCTTTAAAGACCCTTTAAATAAATATAATTAAAATTACTTGACTATAAAACTATTTAATTAAACTTTCTCTATTAACTTTATAGTTAATAAAGGATAAAAGTATATTTAAATAATTAATAAAATGGATAAATAAATTTAAAAAGAAACTATTACTGCTTTAATTAAAGCAGTTAATTAAAAGAAAATAACTATATTTAAACCCTATACCTATAATTTTAAAGACTATACTATTTAAACTATAATGCAATAAAAACAGTAAAATTAAAAGGATTAAAAATAAAGATAGATTACTAAAAGTAAACTCAGTTAAAATGCTAATCTAAACTGCAATTTTGAATTACGCGATTAAGCTTAAAACTAATACTCTTTTAAATATTATTTTAAAACTTATAAACACTTTAAAAGCAGACTTAATTATAAAATCTTAAAGAATTATTCAAATATAATTTTATAGAAAAACTAATTTAATTATTTTTAAACCTATTTTATATTAAATAATATATTTTCTTACTTATAAATACGTTTTAAAAGAAGAATTATTAAAAAGACTAAATAAAATAGTTATATATATAGAATTAGTTATATAAACTATTTAATTACTATAAAACTAACCTTTTAAAGTTATACCTATATAATCTTTATATATAAAAGGATTTTTAATTAAAGAATTGATTAATTTTAAAAACTTAAATACTTTACTATTATTAAAAGTATATTTTTATATATTAAAATAATTATGTATTACTATTATTTATAAAATAAAATAAATATAAAGATTAATAATATAGATTAATATAGTTTAAATAAAAAGACTTTTTAAATATTTATAAAACCTACTATAAATATAAATATAGTTAAAATAGCCTAATAGTATATTTATTAACGTATTTATAGACGTTAAGTTAAAAGGAAATATTATTTTGAATCAGTTAGCTATAAAATGCAGTTTGAAACTATACTTTTATTAAGCAATTAATACTGCATTTAATAATAAATAAATAAATATAATTAAAGAAACTATTATTTAAATATATATAAGTAATATATAAATAGCAGCTAGATTTTATATTATATGAAATAAAGTCTTTATACCTTTTATCTTTAAATTACGATTTATTTAAATTATATAGTTAATAGTTAATTATATATTAAAAAATAAAGATTTATATATAAAATATAAAATAAAAAGTACTTAAACTATCACTTTAACTATAGGAATTATTTAGTAAAAATATAAAATAAAGGCATTATATAATTTAAAGCTAAAATAAATATTAATTTTATAATTAAGTATAAAGTTAATAAAATAAAGAAAAGCTTAGAAAACATTTAGTTTACTTTTAAAAAAAAGGTTTTATATTAACTATTAAAGTAGACTAAAAAGAATTTAATTTAACTAGTATTAGCTAATAGTTTAAAAGATTAAATAAAAGTAATAAAGAAAATAATATAAAAGTTTAAAAAAGTAAAGGATTAAAGGAAAAGATTTTAAAGGAAAGTATAAAAATATAAATAGATTAAAACCAATACTATATATAAAAAGAAAGGTATAAAAGTCTACCTAGTAAATAATACGCTATTTAATAGTTTTATCCCTACTAGAAATCTTTATTAAAAGTAAAAGAAATAGGATAAAGTAAAGGATAACCTAGACCCTAGCGCCCCCTTACCTATAAAAAGTATAACTTAATTATACTATAAAAAGAAAAACTGCAAGATTAAATAGTTTATTAATTACTTTACTTATATTAATTGTTTACTTTTTAATAGTAGAAGCCGCGATAAATTTCTAAACCTATGAAATCGCTTGACCCTTTACTTTTTTATCTTTAATAAAATAAAAGAAGTCTTTTATAACATAAAAAGCTATTAAAGGATTAAAATAATTAAAGACTATTAGTTTAATAAGGGTAGGCGCTTAATGTTCTTAAAGAAAGTAATAGCTATACTTTAGTCGCTTTATTAAGGCTAATAGCTAGAAAGATATCGCTAAATATATAAAAAGGCCTTAAACTAAAGGCAATTTAAATAGTCCCTTTACTAAAAGCCTAGAATAGAGATATAATTATAAAAAGGGAATAAATTATACTTTTTAATAGCTATAACAGTAATAAATTAAATTTAAAGGCACCTTTAATAGAAATAAAGATTATACTGCCTATAAAATAATATAAATAAAGCTTTAATATACTTTATCTGCTTAAAAAAAGTATAAAAGAATTATTTATAAATATATAAAATCTCTGCTAAAATATAGATTAATTTAAATATTTTTTGAATAATATATATAATATTTTAAAAATGAAGTTAAAAGCCTTTAAACGTATAGCGTTAAGAGTATTTTTTAAAAGTATAACTTTTTATACAAGATAATAAAAATAAAGATAATAAAAATGAAAGGGGAAAGGCAATTTTTAAATAAGTTAATAAATTTAATTAACTAATATTTATATTATTAATAATTTAAATAATAAAATACTTTTAGACTTAAAGAGAGTTAAAGTAAAGATATTGATTAAATAATACATATTTATTCAAGTTTCATTTTAAAGTAAATAATTAAATAGAAAAGTAAAGCTAAGTTTAACTTTTTTAAAATAAAGAAATCTCTTTAAAGTCTTTTTACCTATAATAGGTATATTAATAAAGTTAGCTATATTAAGTAATGAATAATAGCCTTTTTAATAGGATTTTCTATAATTAGATAATATAAAAAAAGAAAAATAAATAAAAAGAAAAGTAAAAAGTAAATAAATTATAAAAAGTTATTTTAAAAAAGTAGTAATTTATATATAATAAAGAAAATTACTTTATATATTAAACTATATACTTATACTTATAAAAGAATAAAAATAATGTTATATTCTTTTTCTTTTTTTCTTTTTTATTTATTAAAAACCTATTTTATATTAATTTAAGTATTACTTTAATTTAAATTTTATTTTATAATTATTTAATTTTATTTAATCCTTTATTTCTTTACTATAATATTTTATTTAATGAAAAGTTTATATTTTTTATTTTTATTTTTTTAATTTATCAAATATAAAATAAAAACTTTATTTCTTTATTATATTAACTAAATATCCTTTAACTGCATTAAAGATCTTTTTAAATTAAATAAATAAAACTTTACTAATAGTTTATTTATCAATTAAGATAGCTATTAATTAATATAAATCTACCTTGAATTTAATTTATATATTAATACCTACTTATAACTGTATATTAATAAATTAATTATTTAAAGCACTTTATATTATAATAAACTCTTTTAAATATTAAATATTATAGAATTTATATAGTCTTTTTATATTATTAATATTTATAATATTTTATATAACCTTTTTTATAAAAATCAAATAATAAAATTTAATTTAAATATAATATTCTATATAATAGTAAAAGGATTATTAATAGTAAAAGTTATTTAAATAAAGATTTTAATACGTTAAAATACTTTCAAAGGTATAGCTGCTTTGAATTAAATAATACTTTAAGCTTTTAAAATCTTTAATAAATTATAATATTTTTAAAATTCTATAAAAGATAGATGTTTATAACATTTATTTTCTTTAATATTAATATATTTATGTTTTTAATAAATATAAATACTTTTATTATTTTTATTTTAATAGGTATAACTATAAATATTATATATAATAATTCTTTAATTTATAGGCCTATATATTTAAGAAAGCTAAATTCTTTTATTTATTTAACTTTTATATAGTTTCATATATAAACTAATTCAAATTTAATAAATATTTTAAAGATTTATTAATATTAAATTAAATTAACTAGTAAAACTTTGAAATAAAGTTTTAATTTCCTTTAACCTTTAAAAATATAAAATAATTAATTTAAAAAAGTTTAAACTTTTACTTTAAAATTAATATTAATACTTATACTTTAAAGATTTAATTAAAAGTTGTATAAATATAATTTAAGTCTTATATTAAATTATAACTATGAATAAATTTATTATTATAAACTTTAAAGTAAAAATAAAAAGTATTTTACGTTTTTTAATTAAATATTACTTAATAAAATTTAATTAAAGTCAATAAATACTTTTAAAAATAATTTATAAAAGGAATATAATAAAGATTAATAATTAATATTTAATAGATTTTAAAATATTAATAAATAACCTTATAAAAAAGGCTATTTAATTTACTATAATAATAGTTGCGTTTAATAATTAATTATTCTTTTAATACTATATAAATAAATTAAAATATAATATTTATAGTTAACTTTTAAGATTTAACCTTTTAACTTTAACTATATTTATATGTTTATTATATAGTTTGATTAGCTATAATAAAGAAAAAGGAAAGTATTTTCTTTAACTTTATAAATTATATTAATAATAGAAAAATAAAATAATACTATTAGTTTAATTATATAAGTAATATTTATAGTAAAAGTAATAATAAAATTAATAATTAAAAGTAAATTTATATATTTTTTAGTAATACTATAACCTATAAAACCTCTATTAACTATATTAATATTATAACAGGGTATTAAAAGCTTAAAAAAGGATTTAACCTTTTTTAAAGAAAATAATAATTCTTTTAATAAATTAAAAGATAATTAAAACTTAAAAAAAGAAAGAGTTTTAAAAGTAGCTATAAAGTTTAATTAAAAAGTAATTAAAAAAGATAAAAAAAGCTTTATAAAATTAAATAAAAGAGGATAAACTATAATAATAGCTTTTATAGCAGTAATAAAGAAAATAATACTTTAATATCTTTAAATTTAATAGGTTATAGCCCTAAATATATACTATAGCTTAACCCTATTACAATTAATAAATAAATGTATTCAAAATAGTATTTAAAATTAAATTTATATATTTACTTAAATAATTAAATAACTAATATAAAATAAATAAATAATAGTTTAAAATATTTAATAATAAATATAAGTTATTAAAATAAAACTATTTAATTATAATAGTTTTAATATAAAGAGGATAATTTAATATAAATTAAATATAAAGATATTAATAGTATATATAATAGTAATACTATTTTTAGTTTTCCTTTCTTTATAAGATACTTTTTTTATTATTTCTTTATATTATTAATATTTATGTTAAAGGATTAATAAAATAAATATTTTATTAAAATATAATTCTTTTATTTATAAATACTTATAAAAAGGGTTTTATTAAAAGTAATTAATATTTTTAATATACTTATATTCCTTTTTACTAGCCTATTTAAAAAAGGTTAATTATTTATTTAAATAATTATTACATTAAAGAAATATAAAAGTATAAAGATAAAATAAATAGATTTAATTTAATAAAAAACTGACCTATATTTCTTTTTAATATATTACTTTCTTTATAATTTTACAGTTAATAAAGTATAAAGAGGTAGCTATTAGTTACTTTTAGCTGCAGATACTATAATTAAATAATTTACAGTATCTTTTAGCCCTTATATTACCTTACTGCCGCTTTATAGTTTTATTAAAAGTATGGCTCCCGCGCTCTATTTAGGTTATTGTTGGTGTATATATATATATATGTTTAGCGTGCTGATTCCCCCTCGATAAAGTATATAAGTTAATAAAGCAGTAAGTTTAAGTTTTATAATACTTTATTACCTATAATATATTTACTTAGCTTAACCCTTCATTATAAAAGAAGTTTAAGAAATATAATAAAGGGTTAAACTAAGTAAATATAATATAAGTAATAAAGTATTATAAAACTTAAACTTGCCGCTTTATTAACGTATATATAGCTAGGTTAATATAGTTAAGTAAAGGGCTAGTATTATATAAGGGACCTTATACTACCTGCCTTTTATAATAGTATATGCCCCTTTAAATATATTATATACCAAGGTATATACTTTTTAGTATTATAATATTTACTGTAAATAATATAGTATTTAAAACTATTAATATATTATTATTTTTTATTAATTATAGTTTTAACCTTTATCTAAAAATAAAGCCTTTATAGCTTTACCTATTAAACCTTTCTATAATAAAAAGAAAAAGTTTTTTTATATTAATACTATTATTAATTAATTTAATATATTATTATATAGTTAAAAGCCTTTATTAAAGCTTTAAAAAAAGGATATAAAAAACGTAAATATATAAAACAAAGTATTACTTATCTATACTATTAAATAAAAAGTCTTTATTAATGTATAAAATATAAAAAGTAACTAGGTAATAAAAAGGCTAAATAATAAATAAATAAAACTTTATATAATAGTAAAGGTATACCTATAAGCCTATATTATTAGTTTATAAAAAGGTATAAAAGATTTCCTAGTTTTATATAACTTTCTTTTATAACTTAAAACAGTTACTTTACTATACTTTAAGTAAAAGACAATTAATAAAGTTAAGTTAAAGAATATTTGAAGTAAAGTATTAAAAAAAGAAAATAATATAAATAAAGTATAAGAAAATAAAACTTTAAAGCACTTTTAAATTATTATAATAACAATAAATTTTATTACTTTATTAAATAAATATATTATACTACTATATAATAGCTAGCTAAAAGCCTATAAAGTTAAAAGAGGGTAATATAAAGCTTTTATATAAAAAAGCTAAAAAAGCTAAACCTACTATAATAAATATTAAAAGGAATTATAAAAAAAAGAAAAAAAGGAAATAATTAAAAAGAAACTAAAGCCTATAAAATATTTACTAAAAACTATATTATATTAAAGCCTATAACTAAACTATATATTATTAATATTAAAAAGCTATATAATTTGCTTTATTTACCTTTGTATTAAAAGTATTAAAATCAATTACCTAGAATTTTAATATCTATAAGTAATATAGTCATTTAAAGTTAAATAGTAAAATAAAAGGGGGGGTATTATTATAGTATTAACTATAATGTAATATTAATGCCCTGTTATATAAGCTTTAGTTATATAACTAGGTCTTAATATATTCCTAGCTATAGCTTTCTATAAAGCGTTGAAGCTTTTATACTCTTTATAAAATAATAATAATATTTACCTTAACCTGCCTTCCTATACTATAATAGTAATTAATAAAGCTTAGCTAAATATACTTTTATATTATATATAATATCTTAGTCGGAATTAATATTCACTTAAGTAAAGAATATACTATTACTGCAAATTATATTATTTTATTTATATTTATTTTAAATTGTAATTAAAAAGATAATCTATTATACTAAAGGCTCTTTTAAACTACTGCTAGTAATTATTAATATAATATATTACTAGGTTTATAGTATTACTAAAATAAATTAAAATAATTAATAGATATTATTATACCTTTAATAGTTATAGTACTATATTAAAAGCCGGAAAGTGTAACAATCTAAGTTAATTCTTAATAGTTAAACCAAGGTTTACAGGGTTTATATTAACAGAAAGGTTAAAGATAAATACTAAGCAGGGTAATATAGTTACTATTTTATAAAATAGGCAGTTCTAGTAAATGTAATTTATTAAAGACTATTTGTTAAAATAACAAGGTTATACTAAACCTCATTTATATATAGCTTCTAGGAAGCTGTATATAATGCAGTAATAAGGAAACAACTAAGAGTCTAATTAGGCTTATAATAGATAAATAATTAAATTGTAAATAATTTAATAGCTAAAAGCTATAGAATATCTAGTATATATACGGCCAGTATAAAAGTGATTATATAAACAATAGCTTTATCTTTTATAATAGTTTTCCGACTAAATAATAGGAATGCAGCAATAGAATTAGGTTTATAGCCTTATTCCTATTTTCCGCAAAATTTATTTATATAAGAAATTATCCAAATCGACTTACAGCTATATAAACAGGAAACCATTTTAGTTAGATTTTTCACAATAACTATTATACCTATTATATTAAGTCTAGGGTAAACAGGGTAGCTAGTCTTAGCTTAATTATTATCGTTAAAGATAATAGAAATTTCCTGACTTACACTAAAGTTCCTCTAGGAACTTGGTCCTAGTGTTAGGCCTAATTTTAGGTCTAGCCAGAATAGGAAGGTTATCTATTTACACTGAAATCCTCGCTTTTTAGCCCTCCTTTTTAACACTATTTAAATAACTATATTAAATAAATAATAAACTAGTTATATATATATATAAAAGAGTTATTATAATTATTAAAGAATATAGCTATATTCCTAATAATTTAAGGTTTACAATTACTTATATATATCCCTAATTATTAGTAATTTAGTATATACTTTAATAATTATATTCCTATTAGCCTATTATTTTAATATTCCTTTAAACTTAGGCTTTAGCCTAGTTAAGTTATAATATAATATCCCCCTCCTATTAGTTTTATCCTTAAAACCTATTATATAACTATCCCTCTTTATAAGTTTTTTCCTTTTAACTTCTTTTTATTCCTATTTAACTATACTTTATAATATTATAAAATAGTAAAAGGTTTCTAAACCTACTAAATCTTTATAGAATTATACTTTAGCTATATTAATTATTAATATTATTAATATTTTTATTATATTATATTTATTTTATAGAAAGTATAGCATTTTTTATAAAATAACTATAAGCTAGTTTTATTATAAAAAGTATATTTATTAAAGTAAAATATATAATAGAAATAGTATTTCCTTAGTAGTTAATATATATCTTTTTTAATTTATTATAAGTTATTTCTAATATTTATAGTATATTATTTAGCAGCTAAAAAAGAGTATATTAAAAATAAAGAGTATACTACTAAATATAAGTTATTAAAATAGTAGTAATAAATAATAGTATTAACTGCTTTAATAAATAAGCGTTTTGCGTAATTAAGTTATTTTTATAAGTAGCAGTTATAAATATAGTTATATAAAGTGAAAATATTATATTATAATACTAATTTATTAAATAAATTAAATAAATTTAAATGCATTAAGTTTAAGGCTATTATTAATATTTAGTCTTTTAGCAGTATAAATATATTTAATTAAAATACAATATTTAATAACCTTTTACTAAAAGACTTAAACTTTAATAAAAGTATTAAAGGTTTATTAAAGTATTCTTTAAATATTCTATAGGTTTCTAAAAGTTATATTCCTTTTTATAGTTTTTTTATTTAATTAAATATTAACGTTTATTATTTTCTACTTTTATAGCTTTAATTTCTTTGACTTTATATTTTTCTTTAACTGCTAAGACTTTAATTAAATCTATAATTAATCTATTTTCTAATTTATTTTATAATTGTTAAAAAGGAGGGCCAAAAAGCAAGGATTTTAGTGTATTTAGGTAACCTTCCTATTCTGGCTAGACCCAGAATTAGGCCTGACGCTAGGACCAAGCTTTAAAGGAACTTCGGTATAAGTCAGGAAATTTCTATTATCTTTAACAATAACAATTAAGCTAGGACCAGCTACCCCGCCTACCCTAGACTTAATATAATAGGCATAATAGCTATAGCGAAAAATCTAACTAAAATGGTTTCCTGTTTATATAGCTGTAAGTCGATTTAGATAATTTCTTATATAAATAAATTTTGCAGAAAATAGAAATAAAGCTATAAACCTAATTCTATTACTATATCCCTATTATTTAATTGGAGGACTATTATAAAAGATAAAGCTATTATTTATACAATTACTTCTATACTAGCTATATATATACTAGATATTTTACAGCTTCTAGCTATTAAATTATTTATAATTCAATTATTTATCTATTATAAGCCTAATTAGACTTTTAGTTATTTCTTTATTACTGTATTATATACAGCTTTATAGAAGTTATATATAAATAAGGTTTAGTATAACCTTATTATCTTAACAATAATACTTTCTTAAATAGTAAAATATAAAATATTAAATAAATTAAAATACTGTTTAGTAGTATAAATTTATAAATAACTTTCAAAATAGCTTTTTTAACTAGGTAAAGTTTAATTTTTTTAAAATTTAACTTATTATTTAATTGTATTATTTTAATATTTATAGTCTTTTCTTTTAGTAAATAATAGTATAGGTAAACTATATCTCCCTCTTTAAAGATTAATCCCTTTAATTTATATTTATTAATATACTTCTTTATTTCTTTTTATTTAAAGTAAAAGTATATTTATATTTGTTTATATAACTACTTTATATCTTTAGCTTTAATTTATACTTTATTAATATATAGGCCTTTCTTTAATACTTTATATATATCTAGTATAAAGCTATAGTTAATATATATAAAGCTAAGTTTAGTTAACTTTAAAATATTACTATTATAGGATATTTATACAATTAATAACTCGTTTATTTAATTATTTTAATTAAAGTTAATATAACTTTTTAAAAAAGCTTTAATAACTTAATTAATGCATTTTATTTATTTATTTATTTATATATAATAGGTAATATTAAGCTTATAATTGTTAAAATAACAAGGTTAAACCAAACCTTATTTATATACAGCTTTTAGGAAGCTGTATACAATACAGCAATAAAGAAACAACTAAAAGTTTAATTGGGTTAACAATAAATAAACAGTTAAATTATAAATAATCTAATAGCTAAAAGCTATAGAATATCTAATATATATATAGCCAGTATAAAAGTAATTATATAAATAATAGCTTTATTTTCTATAATAGTCCTTTAACTAAATAATAGAAATGCAGCAGTAGAATTAGGTTTATAGCCTTATTCCTATTTTTCCGCAGAATTTATTTATATAAGAAATCATCTAAATCGACTTACAGCTATATAAACAGGAAACCATTTTAATCAGACTTTTCACAATAGCTATTATACCTATTATATTAAGTTTAAAGTAGGCGGGGTAGTTAGTCTTAGCTTAGTTATTCTTGTTGAAGATAATAGAAATTTCCTAACTTATACTAAAGTTCCTTTAGAGCTCGGTCCTAGCGTCGGGCCTAATTCTAGGTCTAGCCAGAATAGAACGGTTACCTAAATACACTAAAATCCTTGCTTTTTAGCCCTCCTTTTTAACAATAATTTATACTTAAATAATTTATAAGTATTTACTAGAATTTAATATAAAGTTTAATCTTTAATTAGAAATAATCTCGGCTAGAATTATATAATTAACTGTAATAAATTACAAAAATATATAAACTAGTATTTCTATATTTATTACTTCTTTATATAGAAAAAAGTAAAAGTATTTAATAAATTAATCTATAATTATTAAAATATTATTATACTTAATCTTGAATTTTAATTTAATAAATAATAGTAATTTAACAATAAAATCTAATAAAATTAACTTTTATAGTTATTCCAGTACTAGTAAAAGTTAAAGTTTACTATATAGGTTATACTTTAAGGTTTTAATTATTTTATAAGTTATATAGCGAGAAATAATATTTTATATAATCTTTTTAAGCTTTTAAAACTTAAAGTACATTTATATTTATTTACAGGTCTTGCAAGTACCCTTATATCTATATATTACATATTAATAAACTTCTATAACTATATTTCTTTAAAGTTTACTTAAAATCTAAATCTTTTTATTTTATTATTAAATTCTTTCTTTATTAAAATCTATATCTTTTAAAAATCTGCTATTATTTTAAATAATATAATACTTTTTAATATATTAAAGTATAGTATTATTATTAAATACCTTATATATAGCTTAAAGCGCTATTTATTAATAATGCCTTTTAAGAGTTTATTTTAAAATCTGCTTAATATATTTAATCTTTCCTTAATTATAGTTAACTTATCTATTAAGTATATTTATTTATTTATTTTTAAATGTTTTCTAGTAAATTAAAATATAATTAAACTTTAAAAAGTATTTTATATAACAGATTTATTTTTTAAAGA
Organism: Mycogone perniciosa; assembly: GCA_025331125.1. Classification (NCBI taxonomy): domain Eukaryota; kingdom Fungi; phylum Ascomycota; class Sordariomycetes; order Hypocreales; family Hypocreaceae; genus Mycogone; species Mycogone perniciosa. Next base: position 221,428 of record JAOALB010000062.1, on the reverse strand, counting down.
GTTATTAAATTATTATAAAATATATAATATTTTTATATTTAATATATACTTTAACTTTATATATTCCATTTAATAAAGAATATCGCTATTCTTTAAATATAAAAGTAATAATAAAGAATTTTCTATTATATATTAAATAGTTTAGTTTTACGCTATATAATACTTTAAAGTAAAAGGCAATAAAGTATAGTTTACTATTTTTATCCTTTTAATTAAACTAAGTTTTTATAGTAAAATTAAAAGCATTTATTTTAACTTTTATTTCTTTAAATAAATTAAATATAATAAATATAGGTTTTTTTAAAATAATTTACTTAAATTTATAAAAAGCTTTTTATATATTTAATACTTATAGAAACTTTTAATCTTTTTTCGTAAATTTATAGAGAGTTTATATAATACTTTTATAGCTTTTAATAAATTATTAATACTAATTAATAAATTTTAAAAAGCTTTAGACTTCTTTAATTATTATAAATATAAGCTAATCTTTTACTGCTTATACTTTTAATAAATTTATATAAATTTCTTTAAAGGTAATAATATATTTTAAAAAGGTAACTTTTTATATATAAAATTTGCATTTCTTTACTTTTATAAATAATTTAATATTTTATAGTATTTATAATACCTTATAAATATATTCTTTATATTTTTTAAAAGTATTTAAAAAAATTGAAATATTATTTAAGTAAATAACTATAAAGATATTAAAACTCTCTTTTAATATATTAGTGATTTTTTAAAATATTATAGGGGTATTAATAAAGCTAAAAGGTTGTTACAGCACCGACTGTAACGCGATATTAACGCCCTATTATGTAAGCTCTAGTTATATAACTAGGCCTTAATGCATTTCTAGCTATAGCTTTCTGTAAAGCCTTAGGGCTTCTTTACTCTCCACAGCATAACAACAATATTTGCCTTAACCTGCCTTCCTATACTGTAATAGTTTATGCTATCCTTTAACTCGGCTGCGCTGTCGCGAGGCATATACTTAACCAATTATAAACTTCCCTAAATTCCCCCTTTATTCCTAAACCCACAATAACGCCTCTACAGCCTAGCCCTCGCCCTTTAAACCCTATATCTATAAGAAATTAATTATAAATAAAATAAATATAGATACCCTAAACCTCGCCCTATAACCTAACCTGGCTTAATAGACTATCGTTTTCGCTATAGAGCTAATACCTTTCCTTTTTCTTTTTAAAACCCTATGAAAATCTAGCGTTAATAGTAACTATATACATTTAATAAACGCGATTATTAAAGATAATAACCTTTATTACTAGTTTTATCTCTTTAATTAAGTAATAAATAAAGGCCTAGTTTAATAAAAAAAATAAAAGTAAACCTTTAAATAAAAAATCTTAAAATAGGCAGCTAAAAACTAAAACCTTAAAGTATAAATTAAAGCTTAGGTTAAAGCTTTAAATGCAGCCTTGCTACTGAACCTTAAAAATAATAACCTATTTAGCTACTGCTAAATTAAAGACTTTAAGTAATTTAATAGTAAATAGAAAGATATTATTAAATACTAGTAAAAATATATTAACTAGCGCTTTTAGATTAATATTACTTTTATAGGTAATTAGTTAATTTTCTTAATTAAACTTAAAAAGATCCTATATATTATAAGCCTTTTAAAAGGAAATATATATTAACTGTAATAAAAAAACTTTAATATTATTATTAAGAATTTTAATAACCCCGCCTAGTAATATTAAAAGATTAATGCAATACTTTTTACCGATTTTAATAAGCAATATAAAATAATTAACTTATTTTAAAAGGCATTACAGTTTTTTAATAACTTATATATATTAAATAAGCCTTTTTAAAACTTTATAATAAAGTTATTTATACTAGGCAGCGAATATAGTAAAACTGCCAAGTAAATAGTAAAGGCTTTAAAGATAAAAGTCTTTTAAAAACTTGCTAATACTATAAAGACTTAAATAATTAAGCCAGATAAGTTTAATTTTATTAAATAATACTAACTCTATTAAACTATCTATAATAGGCTTTAAAAAGGCGCCTACTATAATGCCCTTTACACTGCCTAAATAGGCTAATATTAATAAAGCTATTAATAATAGCAGTAATATTATTAATGCTAGTAAAATAACTAAATAAATAACTAAGTAAATAACTAAGCTGCTGCTTAAGCGCTAACTAGTAATTTAATACAGCTAGATACTGTATATACTATACTACCTCGCCTTTAAGTTTCTCGCAAAAAATATATTACTAAAGGACTATACTTTTATTATAAAAAAGCAGGCTAATATATATTAAGGAAATCTATACTAGGTATAAAACTAAAATTACTAAGTTTAGCTATATTAACTATACTTTAACTTAGCAGTATTTTAAAGCTAATAGTTAAACAGCCTAGTAAAGTATAATAACTAAACCCTAATAATATATTAATATTACCTATAACGCTTAGTTAACCTATAAATCTAGGCTTTAAATAATATACTCTCCTTAAATATTAATAAAGACAATAACAGTAGCGCTGCCTTATTAACTTTTAACTTACCTTAATTTAGCCAGCTATACCTATTAAAAACCTAGACTTAATTTATAAACTAGGGAAAAGATTAACCTCTGCTAAAAGTCGCAAATAAAGGTTAACTGTAAATAGTACTATTATTTTAAAATAAATCCACTACTGCCTTTTTAGTTAAAAGCCCTTTAAACTTAAATTAATAAATAGTAAATCCCTTTTAATATAAACTATACTATCCTTTGCATATAATATTTATATTAATATAAAAGCTTTAATAAATAACAGCTATATACTTTAAGCTTTTACTAGCTGCGCCTTTATTAAGCAATTTAGTATTACTACCTAATAACTGCTATTTACTAAAAACCTCCTTTTTACTAATAAAAGTATAGCTAATAAAATTTTAAACTTTTTTATTATATAAACTATAATTAGCCTTTATAAAGAACTTTACCTCTTTTTTATTATAAATATCCTTAATAATATATTTATTATCTTTAGCCTTTTATAGCTAAAAGAATATAACTTTAATATTAACTAGGAAGAATTAACTATTACTTTTAAATCCTATTACTATTATAACTATTGCCTTTTAAAGAATATAGCCAGCTTTATATAAGTTTTAATAGTAGTTGAAATAAAAAATAACTTTATTAAAGCTAATATAAAGAATATATATTACTGGCAATTAATAGTTAAAGACGCCTTAGATAAAGTAAAGCCTAATTTAACTAAATAAAAAACTATATTATATTAGCAATTATTAGTTAAAAATACCTAAAAAAAAGCAGACTGCAATTTAATTAAAAAGGGAGCTTATAAACTATATATTTTATAAACCTTAATATTAAACCGAGATTACTATATAACCTATAAATGCAGCAGAATTAATAATAAGGAAATATAAGTATAGATAATCCTAAACTAAATATATATAAAGCTGCTGCCCGCCTTTATAATCTGCAGTTAATAATAAAAAGGAAAACATTTATTAAAGCTACTACTATTACCTTTTAATATACTGCTTTTATAAAACTAAACTAAACCTTAAAATTAAGAAATATACTTAGATATAGTAAATATATAAATAATAATAGCTATAAACTTTATTACCTTTTATTATTAATTATATATCCGCGCAATAAAAGTAATTTAAGAAAGGATTAATTAAGCTATTAAAATTAAAGAATTAGCGCCTATTAGCCTATTAAAGCTTTTAAATAAGCTTTTTTAATAAATACTTACAGGATAAAGAGACTATATTAAAGTGAAAATAGTATTATTAAAAGAAATATATAACTTTATTAATAAATACTACTCTTTAATATAACTAAAAAAGATTACAGCTATTAATATAAAGAAATTTATAATAGGAAAACTTAAACTTAATAAGCTAAATATTTTAAAGAAACTGCTATCCTAGCTATATAACCTATATAATACCTTCCTGCTAAAGACAGTAAATAAGCTTCCTTTATAATAGGCCTAAAACTATAAAATTAAAATATTACTAGGAAAAGACCCTTTATACTAAAAGAATAGGCTATTTTTATTTAATAAACTATAGGTAATAAAAAAATAGTTAAATAATAATTTAATAAAAGGATTTATCTGCGAATTGTAAATATAATATACTACTCCCCTCCTTTTAGCTATAAAACTAAAAGGCAGTATCTGTATCTATTAAAACTATTAAAGGTTAAATAATATTATTACTAAAAATTAATACCTATTATTATTAATTTAAGAAACCTTTAATGCTTTAAGCTATATAAAGGTATATATAAAACTTAATATTATTACTGCGTTTAATAATCTCTATATTACTAAAGGAGATATATAAAAAATAGTATTTATTATAAGGTTTAGCCTTTTTAAAATATTAATTATACTTTTTAGCCTCTATAATACACCTGCTATATTTTAATATTATATTAATTATACTCTTTATAACCTTTTTAACTGCACCTATATAGTATACTTTAATAATATCTTTATATACTTTTTAAGCTAAAAGGAATACTGAAAGTATATCTATAAAGTAATAGCCTGCTTTTAAAACACTAGCCTTTAAATTAATATTATTAAATATAAGTTTAAAATAATAAAAATAAAATACTTTAGCTTAATTATTACTTTAAAGGGATTAAAGATAAATCTTAAAAAGGTTAAAGCTATATTAAACTAGCAACTATTTAAAGGAGTAAAAGACTTATAAAAGTTCTTTAGCTTTATAAAATTTTATTACTATTTTATTTAAAAATACTTTAAAATAGCTATACTATTAAATAAGCTTTTAAAGAAAAATTAACTATATATTTAAAGAGAAAAACAGCAAAAAGCCTTTAATTTAATTAAATGCATTTTTAAATTAACTTTAATTTTAGCCCTCTTTAACTATAATAAATAAATAGTCTTTAAAATAAACGCCTTTAATTAAGCATTAAGCGGTATCTTATTGCAGTATAATAAAAAAGGCATTTTATACTTTGTTATATTCTTCTTTATAAAGTATAACACTTAAAAATGCAACTATAAAATCTATAATAAAGAACTCTTAATTATTATTAAAGTAATAAAAGAGTAGCGCCTAAAATTATAAAGCTTATAAGAATTTAATATTATTATAGACTATAAAAACCTTAAATACTTTACTTTAATTAAAGCCTTAAATTAGCAATAAGTCTAATAGTTTAAATTCCTCTTTAACTTTAACTTCTATATTATTTATCGACCTAGCTTTAAGGCTATAAAGCTTAACGCTTTAAGTAAAAAAGTAGAAAATAGGCCTGCAAAATTAAATCCCTTTAATAACTAAATTAAAAACAGGCAATATACTATCCTTTTATAAAGTTCTTTCAGCCTTAAAGCTTAAGTAATATTCTAAAAAGAAATCTTATTAAATATAGAAATATTTATAAAGGCTGCCTTTATAGCTATAATAATACCTGCAGAAAATAAACTAATTAATAACTTAATTATAGCAGTATATAAATAAAATACTATAGCGAGAGAAATAGTAACTGCGCTTTAAGACCTTAATATTTGCCGATAGCTAAAGCAGCTCTGCAAGGAACTCTAGATTATAATAAATAACTGCTAAATAATAAATAACAAAATCTATTACTGAGAGTAGCTCTTTATTCCCTTTAATAATAAACTTTATATATAAATCCTATTTAAAAACCACTTTAGCGGCCTAGCTAGATACCTAGGCAGGTTTAAAACCCTAGACCTTATTAGTTAAATATACTAATAGCTATAAATCTTAAAAGACACTAAAGCATTTATATAAGCCTATAAACTATATATTAAAATAAAGGCCTTATAATCCTTACTATAAAGTTTCCTTTAACTACTGCTAGTTTTATTTTATATATAGTTAAATATCTCTATTAACTATATTATACTACTGCCTAAATCCTGCTATTATAATATTACCTATAAATATTTACTGGTAATAGTTTACTGCTTTATTAAAATATATTACTTTATACCTATTACTTTACTATTAGCAGAAAAGCTAATTAATATATTTATTAGCAGGATTTACTGCCTTTATAATATATTTAATAATATTATATTAAACTGCAATATATAATTTATATTAAAATTCTAAAAATAACTTTTAAAGCAATTAAAAGTTATATTAAAACAGTTATTAATTTTCTACTTTAAAACTAATAGCTAAACTAAAAGAATTAATATAAATATAAAATAATACCTGTAAGCTTTTATTAAATTTTACTAGGATAATTAGGTCTACTGGCTCCTATTAGCTGAATTTACTGTAAATAATATAATATTTAAAATTACTAATATATCGTTATTTTTCGCTAACTATAGTTTTAACCCTCGCTTAAAGATAAAGCCTTTATAGCCCTGCCTGCTAAACCTTTCCGCAGTAAAGAAAAAAGAGTTTTTTTATATTAATACTATTGCCGACTAATTTAAATGCATTATTATATAATTAAAGGCCTTTACTAAAGCTTTAAGAAAAAGATATAAAGAAAACGCAAATGCATAAAAGGAGGCATTATTAATCTATACTATTAGGCAGGAAGTCTTTATTAATATATAAAATATAAAAATGAACTAGCTAATAAAAAAGCTAGATAATAAATAGGTGGGACTTTATATAATAATAAAGGTATACCTATAAGCCTGCGCTGTTAGTTTACTAGAAGGTATAAAGATCTTCCTAGTCTTATATAACTCTCTCCTATAACCTAAAACAGCTACCCTACTGCGCTTTAGGTAAAAGATAATTAATAAAGCCAAGTTAAAGAATATTTAAGGCAAGGTATTAGAAAAAGAAAATAATATAAATAAAGTATAAAAAAAATAGGAGTTTAAAGCGCTCCTGGATTATTATAATAATAACAGTTTCTATTACTTTATTAAATAAAGATATTATACTGCTATATAGCAACTAGCTAAAGACTTATAAGGCTAAAAAAGGGTAATATAAAACTTTTATATAAAAAGCCTAAAAAAGCCAGGCCTATTATAATAAACATTAAAAGGAATTATAAAAAAAGAAAAAGAGGAAATAGCTAAAAAGAAACTAATACCTACAAAGCGCTAATCGAAAACTACATTACGCTAAAGCCTATAATTAAACTATATATTATTAATACTAAAAACTATATAATTCGCCCCATTTACCTTTATATTAAAAGTATTAAAATAGATTACCCGGAATTTCGATTTATATAAGCAATATAGCTATTCGCGGCCGAATAGCGAAATAAGAGGGGGGGTACTGTTACGGCACTGACTGTAACGCGATATTGACGCCCTGTCACGTAAGCTCCAGTCATATAACCAGGCCCCAACGCGTTCCTAGCTATAGCTTTCCATAGAGCCTTAGGGCTTCCTTGCTCTCCACAGCACAACAACAATATTTGCCCTGACCTGCCTTCCTATACTATAATAAAGGTATAACTAAGTATTTAAATAAACTATACTTAATTTAAAAAGCAGTTATTTATTTATATCCTTTTTTAATGCAAATAAAGTTATAAGCGCCTTTAAGATCCAGTACTATAAACTACTTTTTCCTATATAGTTTATCCTATAATTTTATAATTAATAATAGTAGAGTTTTATTTTTAATAATAGCTTTATTAAACTATTAGTAATCTATAACTAATTATAGTTTACCTTTTTTCTTTAATATAAATATAATAGAATAGCCTACTTTTAATAAAAAGGATTAAATATATCCTTTAACTAATATATTATCCAGATAATTATATAAGCTTTTAAATTCTTTTTTATTTAGATTAGAAATTTTATAAAAGGTAGTGCTTATATTATCTTTAAGCTTAATTATATAGTCCTATTAACTATATTCTAGTAGCTTTATATTAAATATTTCTTTAAATAGCTTATTATACTTTTAGTATTCTTTAAGCATATCTTATAGTTATTTTAATAATACTATTATTTTAAAGCTTTTTATTTTAAGTATTTTATTACTATTATTAAATACTTTCTATAAAAAGGTTATTATTTTTTAAATTTGTTTATTTTTCCCTTTACTATATTTAAGCTTTATTTTTAAATAAATTATTTCTATAATTAAATTAAAAGTAACTTTCTTAATTCCTTTTATTAGCTTATTTCAAGGTTTTATATTTTAAAATTTCTTTTTTATAGCTAAGTCTTTTTTAGTAATTTTAATTGCTAAAGAAGCTTTATTATTGCATTAATAAAATTAACTATTTTCCTAGTTAATATTAAAGTTATTATATTTTAATTAAAGATAATTAAAAATAATATTATATTTATTAATATTCGCTATATTATAAAAAACTACTCTTTTATATTTAGCGATTTTAAGTTTAAAATAATTAACCTTTCATTTAATTTATTTATTATTATATATAAAGGCTCCTCCTTTTATGTAATAAAATTAATATAGTTTAATTTTCTTTTTTTAAAGTAATTATAGGCAATTTATAGTTATAGGTATAATAAAATTACTTATCGCTCTGCTATCTATTAATATATATAGCTAATATCCCTTAACTATTATCTTTAATTTAAAATATAGTAAATCTTTATTATTACTTTTATTATTTAATATTTTAAGAGATATAATTTATTAATTACTACTTTATAGCCCTTTTATAAGTAATATTAATTATTTCTTAATTCTTTTTATTTTATATAAATTTTACAGTTAATTAAAGTTCCTTAAAGTAAATACTACTTTTTTTTAGTATAGGCAGTTCTTTTATAAATAATAAAGTTAAATTAATTTTAATGCAGCTCTTTTATAATCTAATTAATCTTTTTGTCTTTTAAGGTAGGTTTATACTTTATATACTTTTATATTTACTATTTGTAAAGTTTTCCTTATACATAAATAATACATTTATCCTTTTAACAGTATATATAGTTTAAAAATAAATATAAAATATTATTAGTTTATTATATATATTAATCCTTTAATTCATTTAATTTATATATAATATACTTTAAATTATTATACTTTAAATAATATTATTAATAATAACTTTAAAGTTTTAATATTATATAATTATAATCTATTTTTTAAAAGTATTATAATCTTATATTTACTTTATAACATAAAATAGATTTTCAATTAAAAATATATTATATTTTCCCTTTTTTTAAAAGTATATTATATATTTATATATAATATAAATAATTTAGGATATAATATAATATCTTTTATAAATCAAGTTATTTATAATATAATCACTTTATATATAGAAATGCACTAGTTCTTTATATATAGCTAAAGCAGTTAAAATAACTTTAATAGCTATTTTATTATTCACTTTATTTTATATATAAAGCAGTTTATATAAATATAAGTTTATTTTATTTTATTATATATTTATAATAACTTTTTTAACTAGGTTTAGGTAATATTTATTTAATTTACTTTGAAAGTTATTATTTATAGGTAATATATTTTCTAGTTTTAAAAGTATAATATTATATAATAATAATTTATATTATAAAAAGTTATTTTTATTTTTATTATTAAAGTTACTGCTGCTAGTCTATCCTTTATTACCTGCAGTAATTTAATTAAAATATTAATAATTAATTACAGTAATTATTTATTTAATTAAAATATTATTATCCTTATTTAACTTTATATAGCTAAAGTTTAAGTTTTATTTTACTAAATTGTTTAAGTATAGTAAATATTTATTTATTTTATTTTCTTTAAATATACCTTTAAAAATTAAAAGTTTAAATTTTAACTATTATCCTTTTTAATTTATTATAAATATTATCTGCTTTTATTTTTATTAAATTTATAAATAAAGCAGCTATTATTATAGTATATAGTTTAGCTAAATAATATATAATCAATAGCTTTTAAAACTATATTAACCTTTTATTTAAGTTTTAATCTAGGCTTTTAAAGTTTATTAATTCTCGGCTTTTATAAAGCTTTATAGTCCTTTAAAAATATTTTAATTTATTATAGTTATAATAAATAATCTTTACTTTTCCCTTTATATAGTATTTAAATCTATTTAATTAAATCTTTTATTATTGAAGCTAGCAATAATTTTTTATTACTTTTTACTTTAATTTCTATATCTTTAATATTTATAAACTTATTTAAATTACCATTATCTTTTCTTTATATTTAAATAAAGTTTATAAAGTAAATTATTTATATTTATATATTTTTTAATAAACTTAATAATACCTTTATTATAAAAGAATTTATAAGCTTTCTTTTTAACTTTTAATGTTAATTTATTATAAAAGTATTTAATAAAAGTAAAGTTTCTTTATTTAACTTTAAAAGTATAGTTTTTAAATTATATAATATAGTTAAAGTACTTTCCTTTTTAAATTAAATTTATAAGTTTATATCTATAATATATTCTTTATTAATATTATTAAAAATATTTTTTAGTTTTTCCTTAAATTAATTATAGTTAGCGAATATAAACTATATCTATTTATTAGCTTTACTTTTATTATTAAAGAAATCCCTTTAAATAGATTTAAACTATTTTAAAATTATTATGGCACACGGAACAGCGGGTCAAGGTAATATCTTTGTTGTGCCTTAAACAAGGCAAGAAGCTATAAGGATATAGTTTGGAGGAGTAGGACCAAGCCATTATGTAAGGACGCACATGATACTGATAAGTCATCAGAGGGCAGGTTTGGTGCCGTGACAAAAATATTTCTTTTAAATTGTTTAGCAGCTAAAAAGACTTTATTAATCTCTATATTAAAGCTAATTAAAAAATAAATAAAATAGTTATATAATTAAATAAAAAACAGTTAAAGTCTTATAATACTTTTATTAAAAGGCTTAAAAGGCTATATTTTAAGTAACTCTTTTAAGTCCCTTAAAGGTTAGTTCCCTTTATAGTTTAGTATAAAGTTTAAAGTAAGTAAGGCCAAGTTTTATAAGTTTATAATAGTTATTTACTATTATTAAATTATTTATTAAAGTTTTATATTTTTAATAATTAAATATTAATAGTATTACTTTTATTTCATATAATTAACTTTTATATACTAAAAAGCTTTTTTTATATAGATATATAATTATTTTATTTTATTAACTTTATTTTTATTTTTACTTTTATTTATATTATTATTTTTATTATTATCTTATATTAAGTAAAAAGGTAAAATAAAAGGTAAAGTATTAAAAGAAAATATTATAATAAATATATTTACAGTATTATTTAAAATTCTTAATAGCCTTTTAAATAAAGTTATTAATATATTATAATCTAGGTTAACTTTTAATAGTTAAACTAAAGTTTATAAGGTTTATATTAATAAAAAGGTTAAAGATAAATATTAAATAAAGTAATATAGTTACTATTTTATACAATAGGCAGTTTTAATAAATTATATTTATTAACAACTATTTAAATAACTATATTAAATAAGTAATAAACTAGTTATATATATATTAAAGAGAGTTATAATAATTATTAAGGAATATAGCTATATTCCTAATAATTTAAGGTTCGCAATTACTTATATATATCCCTAATTATCCGTAATTTAGTATATACCCTAATAATTATATTCCTATTGGCCTGTTGTTCCGATATTCCTCTAGACCTAGGCCTTGGCCTAGTCGGGTCGTAACAGAAAGCTTACACTAAAAAAACTAATTAACATATAGTAAAGTATTAATATTAATACTGTAATTAAGGAAAGTATATATATTAATAACTTAAATAAGCTACTTTTATAAAGGACTATAATAAATTGTTAGTAACTATATATAATTATATTAGATTAAAGATTGTATATTAATACTTATAATAATTCTCTCCCTTAAACTAAAGGTATTGCTATAAGCTTTATATCAAGGATATAAATAAATATATATCCAACTTATTATAATACTAGTAGGCTAATATATATATTTTTAGATTATTAAAGATAAATCTATATTAGCGAGTTTAAAGTTAATAAAAGTTAGTGTTTTTGTAATTTTAGTATATAAAGGTAAAGAAAATAGTTTAAGGAGCAGCACCCTATACTTAAATCTAATTTGGATATAGCGCTATACTAAAAATGCCTAGTTATAGGAAAGGATAAAAAAGGGCGCAGCTATAAAAAGTTAAATTATTATTACTAAAGACTACGGAATAAGGTTAATAAAAGAGATAAAGAATAATACAATAAATGACAAACTTATATTAAAGGGGTCCTAAAAACAACTATCCCTGCCCTAGTTAACTAGGACGGGGGTTTTAAGGTTTGTCTATATAAATCGACTATCTGGCGAGAATGCAATAGCACTAACCTTATCGCTGCAAATTCCTCCTGCGAGAGGATATCATCGGTTTCAGGCATAGAACGTCTTGAAACTTGCAAAGCGCGTACACCTTATCCGTATTAGGCTATTAGCAGGACGTTTACTTCAGCCTTACTTAACCCGTCGGTATCAAGCCGCCCTCGACAATAGGTACTTAAAAGGCACTCGCAATTTTAACGGCATAATACCTTCTTTATCTGTCCGTCTATCAGTTCTGCACCAGAATTGTCTTGGACGGCAACCACATACTCCATGAGCGACACTTCCTTCTCGACCTGTCTATCGGCTCGGTATACCCCCGCAAGATTGTGTCACGAAGTCGATCGATTCAGGCGTTCTTCGCTCGGCTTCCCGCCTACAGGGCCATCATTCAGCCGATATCGATGCTATGTTAGCATATGTGCATTGCAATTGCAATACTGCCAACATATTCTCCTCGTTCTCGGGAGTTTTATCCTTCAAAACGATTTGCCCATTGTTATCATGTGTTGGGGCTGAGAGCGGATCCATTTTGCCAATACGAATCAAGAGGTGGCACATATCTAAATCTCCAGGCCGCACAGCTATCCGTAAAGGATCCCGCTGCTCGTCCCAAAAATGGCTATTCCCATTGGCACCACCTTGTAAGAGCAGAATCTTCGCCGACTCACAACGGTCCCGCGAAGCTGAAGAGCTCATAATAATCCGCATAAAGGCCGTGTCTCCCTGATCGTCTGTCTGGTGTATGCCTTCCTGGAAACGGGGGACTAATAGGCGGAATATCGCTGGGTTGCAGAGCCTTGCTGCCAGATACAGAGCGTTTTCACCGCGCGAGTTGAGGTGTTAAAGGTGTGCTTCAATGCCCTTCTCCTCCAACAAATATTCCACCACATCAACATGGTTTCCCAAAACAGCCTCTCCAATCTATTGATGATGCACTGACTTGCCAAAGAATAGAATTTGTTGTTCGCGTTGAAACCCACGCAGCAATTTAGTCCTAAGCTCTGCCTTATACTAAGCTTTAATCATCAAACGCCGGATTATAAGCATACAGCCCGCGCTGGCAGCCATACACAAGAGTTCATTGCCCCATTGCTCCTGAACTAATATATCCAACACATAATCGATGAGGTCAAATACTAGATCCCAGTTGCAGCAATGTATACCAGGATCAGACCATTGTCTCATGATGAGTCGAAAAAAGTCAAGATCATGAAGCTGATGACTAAGTTTACCCCCCAAGAAGAGTATTCTAAGCCTAGACAGGTCACCCCACCGGAGAATCTGGTCAGCAGCCCCTGTAGCTGGTTGAGGAAGGAACTTATCCTTTTCAATATCAATCACAGATCAACAGTATGAGGGCTCATTGACGAATGCATAAAATGATAGAATTCGACACTCTTGCTTATCCCAAGTTAGGTGGGAAAAGCGGCTGCTTAAATATATGAAAACTTGCTAACTAATTGATCATGACCATCCGGATCTAGGAAATCTAGGAAATCTAGCAGTCATGATATCGTCATTGACTTACGGATCCGGCTGTTATTGCAAGCTAGTTGGGAATCAAGGAATGTGCGTTGGAATGAAGGAATGTGTCATGTTGTGGAATGTGCCGTGATGTGGAACAATCCGTTACTGAGGTTGACAGAGTGGCTAAAGGTGTTTAGAGTGCATGCCTATCTATTTATAGCAAAATACGTACTACTTTCAAATCATGCATAAATTCTATGACAAGGTTATTAAAAATGGATAAATATGTTATCTTGCAGTCGATCCTGTATTTCGTCGGTCATAAACTATTAAATTCTCGAGCTGGGATCACAGTTATTATAGAAAATAGTGCTGTTTGCGATGATTAAACAAGCAAGCCAAGTGATGGCGATTATGTATCCACTAGCCTAATCACAACTCTAGAATCTCAAAGCCATACCCCCTTCAATGTCTCTTCTGTCTCTGGGACTTACCTTTTAGATCAATGACCTCCTTCCTCTCCACAATTTCCCATTCCTCAGAGTTGTCGGAGTCATCTTCCACACCCAGATCAACGTACTGCTCCTCAATACTTCCGCCGGAGGCAGAATCTCCGTCCTTGTTTGCCTCCGATGAGACGCTCTCCTTTGTCTCAAAGCCAAGATCGCTATGCTTCACATTGACGAAGCCATCGGCTTTTTCTTCCTCTCCTTCATCGAAAAGCGGTATGGTTTCGAACTCACTTTCATCAATATTCTCATATTTCCGGGATGGTCTTAGCTGCATAGAAGCAGTGGATGCCCCTGACGTAGAGTTCAAGTAGCGACCGAGGGCAACGCTAGCTGAAGAAGCCCCGGATATGCGCATGAACTTGTTGGAATCAGCAAATATGGATTTACCAGCGAAGCTAGCATTTGAGGGCGTGCAGGTGGGCATCTTGTAACTATGCTGATGTGATGTGTTGAGTTGGGAAAGGAAAATTGGTCGTGTGTCACTGGTGCGTGTGCGTTGTTGCGAATTATTGTGAATCGGATGAGACATTTTATGCTGATGATGGTGAACGATGTTTTGGTGAGATGAAGAGGGAGCATGATAGAGAAGATTGCCTGGTGTTGATATAGGTGAGCTGCATATTCAGTGCTGCTGAATGGTGACATCGTTCATGAGTTTGAGTCGCTGTGTTGGCAGCTTGCCTGTCGGTTGTCCAGTGTTCAAAGAACGATCCTTGAGAATTTTTCTCATTCACAAAAGAAAGCCGACAGCGTGGGAGTAAGCTTTGTGAGCGGAAGGGCTTTTTTCGTGATTTTGCAGATAAGTCATGTTGTAAGTTATCTGTTCAATATCGTACAAGTCTTAAGTTCACTGCAGAATCCTTCATTGTCAGGTTGAATGGTGAGGCACAAAGGTGTCCTTCAAGATGAATTCTACTTTTAAAAAAATGCTATTCGCAACAAAAGGACACAAAATCCAAAAGACTGAAAGAGCCAGGCGGCTTTGTTAATCTGGGACCTTGGATGTCAGCGCATCGCATAAATCATGGGAGGTTAGTGATCTCTTGCAAAGTGATTCCAGTATCTCTAATAACGATTTTTTCGGACTACTATTAACTAATTTTATCAGTAAAATGACTTGTTTTCCAACCATTCTAAGCGGAGATACAGTTGGATGGTAGTGAACGGCGCGAACTTGTCCTGACGCATCTCTGCCCAGTCAACGGGGATTGAAGTCACAAAGAAGAAGAGAAAAAAAGGATGTGGGAGGTGAATAAAGCATTTGTTGAATGCATTGTGGATTAAAAAAGGATAGTCATTGACAGTTGCAAAAGAAATTCAATACAAGAGCAACAATGAAAAGATACAACAGCCGGTGTTCACTGGTAGTCACCCACCCACTACTGCTAATCTGTCTCTCATTGGGAGAGCGAACTGGGTTTCTTGTTCACTTTGTGACTATGGCCCAAGTTTCTGCCGCAGACCGCCGTTCAGTATATAAGGCTCAGGACCGCCTCTATCTCTGCCCTATGTATATTTCCACTTTCCGGTCTAGTATTTAGCTTATCCCTCAGACCGCTGTCATTAATCTTCCTCTAGCTATCTCAAACCAGGTCTATCAGATGACATGGGTTCGAATGACTCTTCCTTATATACATGACGAACTGACCTTCCTGATCACATCAGGCAAGGTGGTGGAAGGAATTCGTGTGCTTTTGGGATTATTTAGAAGATGAGAAAGTTGTTTGCGCCTCCAGCCGGTCCCTCAACGCAACCGTCGCTGATGCGGGCAAATGCGCAGACCCTGTTCTGATCATCATTGCATGCGTAAGCCCCGTCATACGACTCGTATCGGCCCTCCTTAGTGACCTTCAAGTACTGGCCCGGTGGGCTGACAGCATGCTTGTCCTAGACATCAAAAAGGAAGCCAGTCAGCAGTTGATCTAGAAAATTGATCTCCCAGAGTGAAATAAAAGCTCACGTAAAAGGAAGTTCCAGTATAAGAGCTAGTGAGCGACTTCTCAGAGCAGTCTTTAGAGCTGTAGAAGTTCACCCTCCAGTTTCCTCGGGCAGGATTGGGAGCGGCGGAGGCGAGCCCGGTAAGGGCAGCACCGGCAAGAATAACGGATTTCCAGAGCATTTTGAAATGAGGTAAGAGTAGTTCAAAGGTATGTTTAAGGATGTAGGTTGACTTGAGAGAATCGATGGTTTCGTATGTTGATTGAAACGCTCTTCACTCTTGTTTATATAGATACTATTCTTTTAAAGTTTCTTTTTTAGGTAATAACAATCGGGGCGTACAGGATTCCAAACGGGACATATGTGATTCCGACGGCGAAGGATAGGTCCGATCAGGATATTGACAAACATCCATGGCGGTTACTTCTCCGTAAGAATTACATGCCAACCTGCCTACATAGGAAACCAGAGCGCTCAGAGAGCACTGGCGTCGGATAGTTAAGTGCCCCGATGAAACCCCAGGTCTATATATAAATGGCCACTAGCCCATGTAGTCCATACATGCGTGTCCATACTGACCCCAGCGATTGCTGAGGATTGTAGCCCCTGTATAGAAGCTAATTTGCCCAAACTGCGCAAATTTATGACTTGTACATGAAATGATAGTCCCAAGCCCTTCTGGAGAAACTCAGGCTTAGGTTATGGTGCGGCCAATTCTGAGGCCACCATCATGACGAGGAGTTCATTGCCACTCGCCAAACAATACTTGTAGGATCCACAGCAAATTTGTGCTAGACATCAGCTAGGGTGTTTTGTTACATGCTTCCTTGCTCCGGTCTATACCCCTGATAAAAAAGCCAAGACTTATTACTCAAGGCAAACCAGGCGTACCTAGTTAACGTCGGCTGACAGGCTTAAGCTCGATCAGGCAGCTCGATCGGAGAACATGCAGCATTGTCTACCTTTTCGGCGTTACAGATCTTATTAACTTATATAATTAATTAACCTATTCCAACCAATCAAATAAGCTTATATATAGATCATAAAGGTTAACGCAGTATAAGACCCATGTCCCTATTTTGATGGGCTGATAACGCAGAAGTTACAGTACTTTTGAATACTAGGAAAACATTATTAAAAGCAGGTGCTAGATATGCCTCAATAATTAGAAAGAAGTGCAGTAAAAGTGGTTGAAATATTGTTCAAATTGTGACAACGCGACATTAATTTAACTAGGATAAGGGGCTATACAGATTGAATGACACGCCAATTAATTATATAATTTAAGGTGCAAAAATTGGAAAACATTGAACTGAAGAAAAAAGCATATCGTGATCCTGTATTTCCCAATGAGTATGGTCAAATGTGCTGGTTGCTGTCTCAGCTCGCCGTATATGCACCCACAACCTAGGAGCAAAATGGCAAAAAAAGACAAAAAACATACAACAGCCGGTGTTCGCCAGTGGTCACCCACCTGACTACTAATCTGCCTCTCATTGGCTTGACTATGGGAGAGCGGACGGGATCCCGTATATTCCAATGGATATGGTCGTATGTGCTAGGCATTCTCTAAACTTGCATTATATGCACACCTGACACGAAGTACACAATAGTAAAAAGGGCAAAAAAGAAGACATACAACAGCCGGTGTTCGCTGGTGGTCACCCACCCAACTACTAATCTGCCGGTTGGTGGCTTATCTATGGGGGAGCGGACGGGACCCCGAGCTTTCCACTACCTATGGTCGTATGTGATGGACAGGCGATAAAGTATTGGTTATATCGGCTTCAGTCCTCATACTATCCCCAAAAATTCACATCAGGCAAAGCCCACGTTAACAATGGCGCCTATGAGGGAGGAACACTCACCACAGAGTGCCGACGCGCAGCTCAATAATCCAACAACAGCGCGTCGCCGCAATGCTCTCTGTCTTTTCAGATCCCTAGAAAACGAAGCGTTCATGAGGTGAGTCTGCGGATGAGATGGCACAGGCGATGGAGCTGTCGCTGTTCAGCGAGACGGAGTTCGAGTCCAAGGCTCCAGGCGGGTTTCCCGTGAGCTGTCCGACGCTCGATCTCGTTGCGACCTGGGACAGCGAAGAGAAGAATCTCTTGATATATAGGCCGCCGAACCAGGTCGTGTCCAAAATCCATCAGTCAGCAGCTCCGGGAGAAAAGGCGCCTGAAGCGCGTACCGTGACGTGGAAACCTGATGGTGAATTTGCCCTGCTCTCTTCAACCCCCCCTGCAGCCTGTGTATACTGCATAGCAACAGTCTATATGAATGATGCTAAAAAGAGGAAATCTTAATTATAGGCCAATTTCTTGCCCTAGGGTGGAGTGATGGTGTCGTGCGGTTGATGGGTCTGGAAACCAACAAGGCAGCTCATCACATACCAGTCTGCCAGAAGTCTGAGGCGACAATCACCCACATCGGCTGGGCAACGAACATCATCGCAAACAAGGCGGGCAACAAGCTCCCAAGCCGACTTGATGACGAGATCTCAAGAGAGTGGGCGCAACAAGGGGAGGAAGCGCCCCTCAATCTCCCCCGGGAGCTCACCTTCTTGGAGGTTGAGACCGCGTTGCCCAAAATCAGCCCCTTGCCAACTGCCAGTGCCGGCACAGGGTGAGTTAGTTCATATATCGCTTTATGCTTTTCCATGAAAGAAATCCTAAACTGAACGGGGTTGCAGCGAGGATGCGACTGTCTTCACGTTACGCAGTGGCATCGACTTCTTGTTCCAGACACCCAAGAGGGAAACATACGACCAGGTCAACATCATGATCGTGGGAACCAGCGATGGAAAGCTGCAATTGAGCATTTACGATTCCTTTGTCATTGGCTCATTTCCGTGTCCAAGCCTGGACTCATCAGTCCCATCACACATGATTTACCATGCCTCACACCCTCAGTTGTCTACACATGCACTCATTTTCGCAGACAAGCGCGACGAGCCAGAGGAACTTCACCTTGTCCCCATGGACTTGCCTTTTATCTCATTTTCTCCCATCAATCTATCTCTCCTGTCGTATAAACTCACAACTCTGCAAGCATTGCTGAGATACTTGAAGCAGACGTCGCTTCACATGCAGGCAGAGTGGAAAAACGCCCGTGAACTTCCGGCTCGCTTTATCCGGAGTGTGCAGGGTGACTTGGAAGAGATGACAAGCGGTCCCAGAGGAATAGTCCCAGCCCTCTACCATACGGTGCTGACTGGCCATCCCTACGGACCTATCCGGGAATGGCTGGTAGACAGCCTAGCAGAACGAGTAAGCTTCACCCAAACATCTTGACCCCATCTCTTGCTTAACAGATTATCACCTAGGGACACAAGCGTTGGGACAAAGCTGTCGTATCAGGTCTCGAGGGCCTCCGCAGTCTCATCCACCAAAACTTTCTCCCTGCGCTCGAACGCTGCTCCATCATCCTCAGCCGTCTCCGCGGTCTAGCCCGCTTCTATGATGACCGCGAAGACATTGGCCTCTCCATCCCGCACATCAACCGCGTAATGGACATTATCAGCTGCCTCAGTCTAGTAGGCCACAAAGCCCTCGTTCACACTATGGATGAGCTTCAGCATTTTACCGCCTTTTCCACTTGGCTACGCTTCCAGATCGATCACCTAGGAGCGCCCAGCTCTGCCACTGAAGAGCTGACAGAGAAGGAGGCGACAATGGAGATTTCCAAGGTGTTGACGTACATTGAGCGATACCTTACGAACAGCCCGCTCGACATCTTCTTCGGTGAGATTGCCAAGGAGGACTACACAGCCGACTGGAACTACATAGAAGATGGTCCCACGCTGTTGCATGTGCTCGACAAGCAGTTGAAGAAATACGAAGCCGGACAAGCCAGCATGAAAGCCCTGCCGCATGTTGACTTCCTCGTCAATTACGCGACGACTTGGTCCAATAAGATATTCAGCAGCATTGCCGAGGCGAAGAGGAGGAGTGTGCGATTCGGGATGCCTGTGAAGCTCTCCATCGGGCGGCCCATTACGAAAATGGATATTAAGATGTGCAGTTCAGGAAAGAAGGTAGGCCTTGAAACCTATTCAAGATTGCAAAAAACTCTCCCAACTGACGCAACGAAAACTAGGGCGGCACTATATTCATCGCCCTGGCGTCCAAGCAAGAGACCGGCAAAGGTACAACTCGTCATCTCTTTACCAAGGCTCTTCGTTCTAATGAATTATTAGTGCACATCTTCCGCACCGGGATCGATATCATCAACGGCATAAGCGACAACAAGCCTGTCACATCCTGCTGCATCAGCCTTGGTTCCCACACCCTCATCGACATGAAATTTCTCAACGAAAACGCCCTCATACTCTTCTGCAAAGACTCTGGTACATCAGCACTTCCCCTCGCTCTCTATACCCTCGAGTCTGCTTGATATTAATACTTGTCTTGAACAGATAACAACCCCGTTGTCCTTTCTGTACCAGTGCAAGATCCAGACAAACTCTCCTACACGCCCTACGAACCCACGGACCCCAGCCAAGTCGTGTCGCCAGTATCCGGTGAGGCTTTCGTCAAATTTCGACTACCAAACAATCATCAGACACCTCGGCCCATTCGGATGGAACTGCACGATAAGAGTGATGCACGGGGTGAAGTACCTGCAAGGATCTGCTTGTTGGGGAGCAATCGCACAACGTGGCGGACGTATACCATACCAACCGAGAAGTAACTAGCCAGTTCTCATAGCACATTTCACTCCAAACATTCAACGGGGAGGTGCTGCGCAGTCGTAACTATAGATTCGCAAAAAAGAAATCGAGCAATATGAACACTGAACAATGCCTGGCACCGCTCTGAAAGGTATCTATAATACACTTTTCACCATATCAATCACAGACACACATCCATCAAAAACTCTCCTCAAGCAAGAAGTTCCCTGGCTCGACATTCATCTCACTTCCTCGGCTTCGTAATGTCAAAAAACTCCGTCAATCCCTCCACCACAGCCTCCACGTTCATATTCACCAAGGGCATCCTATCATACGAATCATCCGTCATAATTGCCACCAGCGCAAGATACCGATCCACCTCGCGCAGCATAATCGGCTTGTTGCTATCATGCAGGACGAGACAGCTCTCCGCAGTAGAGCACCCAACTTGGTCTTCGAGCTTCGAGTTCCACGGTTCGCCTTCGAGGCGCTTGCGGCCGTCATCGCTGCGTTGCCACGTGCCGTATATTTCGGTAATGTCGATAATGACGTCGATGTAGTCGCTGCAGATTTCGTAGCTGGCCATGTCAGCGGTAGCGGTGTCTGTTGCGATGTAAATTTTTGACAAGACATCGAAGAGGTAAGCCTTTTCGAAGCGGCATGTGCGGCAAAGGTTGGTGAGCATAGATTCGAGCGTGCCGAGTCTCGGGATGAGCTTCTGAATGACTTTGCTGAATGCCTCGAAGATGGAGTGGTTGTAAATAGAAGTAAGATGGAAGGTAACGGGCGCGTTTTCGAAGCCGTGGTCCGACAGCTCGTCTTGGATACGGATGGTAATGTCGCGCTGTATGTCTAGCTTGTAGTCATCCGACAAGCCGTCCACTTTGTGGATGAAGACTTCAATGTTGATGTTTGGATATGTGCGCTGTAGAGAAAGGATGGTAGTATTGAGTCGAGCCACGGCCTCAAGATAGTCGTCTTGAGCATCAATGACCCAAATAAGGGCACCGATCTCGCCGAAGATAGCCTCCATATCGAAGCTGGGGTTGTCAAAAATGTCTATTTGACCCGGGAAATCCCATACTTGGAAGTCCATGAAAGATCTGGATTAGGTGCCCATGTTAGCCACATGCTACCAAAATATTCCTCATGTAAGAAAGTTGGGGTTGCTTACGCCATGGTATCTTTTTGTATTCGTGCTGTTGACTCCAGAAACAGGGTCTCATTTGGTGGCAGCTTGTGGAATACCACGCTGGAGATGGATGACTTGCCACTTCTAATGGCGCATCGTTTCATCAGTCGTTACTCGCCAAAGAGGCATGTTCAATCGCGACATACCGTCTCTGTCCCATCAACAATAGACGCGGTTTCCCCTTGGGTGGTGGGCCAGCCGCCACCTCAGCGGGCTTCGGCGCATCTTTCTTGGGCGTTCCTCGACTTCCCTGTTGATGCAAACGTTGAAGATTTAGCCTAGCTGGACTCATAACACCGGAGCGGGAGTGAGCGCGGGCAAAGGCATCGAGCCCGGGGTATGTCTCGTTTGATGGCGAGCCGTATATGGGGGGACTTAGGGACATGACGGGCGAAAGAGAGAATAGTGAGTGAAGTTGATTCGAAGCGCGGGATATTCTGCGAGCAGATGAGGAGGAATATGCGGTCAGACTTTATGGGAGCGTTGTTCTAGATGAAGCTATTCATGACGGTGGGGAGCGGCTGTCCTCTCAGAAAGCATCAACGACCGATGGTAAACGTTCACCTGAGCTCTTTGACTTCGTCCCATATATCTCCCACAATGGAGATCTGCTCAACACTTGTTGGCAGAACACCATCCGTGGCCATGGCCACCATATACGTACCAGCCTCAACCCCCAAGGGCGCGTAGTGGCACACAGCGACCAGGCCTCAAAGTGACACGGACAGCCATCTGGACCGTCGCACATGGCTCTTGCATCTGGGTCAAGCCCACGAAGTGCAGGACACATTGTAAGACTTTGCCAGCTCACAGCGCGTGCTAGCGAACGCCAGCGAGCCAACAGGCAGCCTCTCGGGTAACTCGAGAAGCTTTTGTCGTCGTCCACTCGAGCAGTATGCTTGTGACTGTTTCATGGAGGGCTGTGGCATGCAGTTATCTGCCTATCCGGGGGGGTTAAGGCAAGGCAGCATGATGTGAAGTGACCTAGAATGTGGTGACACATAAGCAGCCCACTCGAGCTCGTTGTTTTCGCGACGACCAAGGGTGTGTGACCTGAACATGGCGCTTATCTTATAATTTCAAGGATAGAGCCGTGCTCCGAACATGTATGTTGTGCATTCGTCCACCCGAAATAACCTTGATCGTTCATAAAGGCATTGGATGCGAACGAACAAACGAATGAATGAACGAATGAATCGGGCCTCAATCTTACCTCCATATTGACGAGACCAGCCACGCAGCCAGTGGGTGAGTGGTGATAGGCGCCTTTGTTGAACGCGGCTGAAGGCAGAGGCACAGGCACAGGCGCAGGCACAGGCAGAGATTAATCAATCGGATAGCCGCGCGCAACGTATCAGCCACAGCAAATGAAAGCCTCCCAGGGCCCTGAAAATGCACAGAGGCTGCTTCGTGCCAAGCGCGTATCGTATCGGAGTGAAGGACTCGAGGGGATCTGCTTGTCGAGTCGGATGTTTCCTGTGAAGGAGGAAAGCGAGCGATCCTAGTGGCTGGGCAATCAAGGCAAGGCTGCTGGTGGTTGCCTTGGACTGGCCGCTGCTAGGGCGCTATAACGCGGGGCCAGCGCCTCAGTTATAGCACAATATCTCACTATTTAGGCGTCAAGTCAGCAAGGCACTAGGACGACAAGACACACATTAGATGATCAATTGACATGGGTTACAGGGGGGGTGAACCCCTATTTACGTGCTGTGCCTACGAAGTAATACTGGCAGCTCTACTGGCAGCTCTGTTAGAGACATCTTCAACGCCAGACGTGTGGATCTTGCCGCCAGACCTATCCGCCAACCTGACTGACTCCTTTCAGTTGAAAGCAGCGTTTGATGATGGAAAGTTAACGAGGGTGGCTTTGGAGCTTTCCTTTTGCGCGGGGTACGGATCATTACAAGGTTGCGTCTGCTTAATCCCTCTATGTACGAACTAGGTAGGTTTGTTCCTCCGTGGAATTCGCATCACCTACTTCGTACTTCGTACTTCATTATTCCATTGCCGTTATTGAAAGAGCAATCTTTCTCTTGTGTTTGCATGAACTCATCCCCTGTGACACCTAACAAGCAAGATAGATCCATCCACGCATTCGACTACTTGGAGAGCCTCAACGCAGCCGTTGTCCCTATCCTGGATTCACCATGCCACGCAGGAAAACGTCCAAGAAAAATTCCAAGAGAAAGAACAAAAACAGGCCTCAAAATGCAGTCAAATTCGGGCCTGCAAAACTTCAGGAAGAAAGCCTGCTGATGCGGCTTCCTCAAGAGTTGCGCAGCAAAATTTACTCACATCTCTTCTCTTCAACCCGGTTTGCATCTGGGGAGAGATCCGTGACTCGCATCACCTGTCAGCGCATTTCTCCAGCGCCCCATGGCCTCGCCTTTCTCTTCAGTTGCCGTCAAGTATACTCTGAAATTGGCAAGACCTGGCTTAGCCAGGTTCTTTTTTGCTTCGAGACCCCGGAAGCCATGCTCGATAAACTTGCCAAGATTCCTCTCGAGACACGTTCGATGATTCGGCATGTCCGGGTTTCAGGCTGGCCTTTGATGATATCTTTTGAGGAAGATGATGTCTACTACCGCACTTCCCAAGCCTTAAAGCTTCTTCCTGGACTGAAACTTGACAGATTGACGGTACTTACCACTAAAGACGCCCAGGTTTCCTATGATACTCTCGACCTCCTAGTCAAGCATAGTGATGGGTGGAAAGAACTCTACTACATGTCACACACCTCGGCCTTCATTGCCTACAAACGTAATTGGCCTACCTGGGAGGGTGATCCACAGAGGGACCGGTATCTCCGCGAGCCACAGCCCGCAGGTTGGCAACGGAATCTTGAGGACCGTGATGGCTCAGACTCTGGGGCTTCAGTCACCATCTACCGATCTACCAACCCGCAGCAATCTGGATCCGTAATGCACGCGGCTACGCGGGTCAGGTTCACGCAAACCCTGTCTCCAGGTCAGGGTGCCAAAGATTTTAGCAAAGAAGAGGATTCTCAACTCATGGCCCCTGGCGAGCGCGAGAAGGAGATGTTGGTCGTGGTGAAGCGGGGCAGGGGTGTTGATTACGAGGAGAAACAAGGGTCTCGATACCTCACACATGGTGATATCCGAAGCGAGATTCCTGGGAGGGGCTGGAAGGAGATCAAGCGGGAGCAAGACAGAATCCTTTCTAGCGATGATGAAGATGATGAAGATGAGGCTTTGGTGGACGACTACAGTCATGTTGATGACTATGTGTGGCCCTCTTTATTTCAGTACTTGGTGAACTGATTGAGAATTACCGCCACTGTTCGCACCCAAATGTCAGCTTTTACGTCTAGTTTGGGAAGAGGAAGTGTATGGGATAGATTGATTGAATGAGAATGTAGGTCCAGGAGAAGGCTGTGAAGATGAAGCAAGACTCTGAATGGGCATAAAGTCAGTGTCAGTGTTCGATCCACACAGACGACCAGAAAGTCAATAACATCCACAGACTTACGCATATATGCAAAAAGGCAAAAAAGAAAAACATACAACAGCCGGTGTTCGCTGGTGGTCACCCACCCAACTACTAATCTGCCTCTCATTGGCTTGACTATGGGAGAGCGGACGGGATCCCGTATATTCCAATGGAAATGGTCGTATGTGCTTTTTGCTCTCTCAACTTGCATTATATGCACACTTGCATATATAGTACACAACAGTAAAAAGGGCAAAAAAGGAAGACATACAACAGCCGGTGTTCGCTGGTGGTCACCCACCCAACTACTAATCTGCCGGTTAGTGGCTTGTCTATGGGGGAGCAGACGGGACCCCGAATTTTCCACTACCTATGGTCGTATGTGTTTGGTAATGGCTTCGGTCAGCCTATCATGATCCCCGCACAATACAATCTATAGAAAACACCAAAAATATCAAAAAACATACAACAGCCGGTGTTCGCCAGTGGTCACCCACCTGACTACTAATCTGCCTCTCATTGGCTTGACTATGGGAGAGCGGACGGGATCCCGTATATTCCAATAGATATGGTCGTATGTGATAGCCTTTGTCTCAGCTCACATCATATTTGCAGACCTACGAAGTACGAAGTACACACTTGACATATCAGTAAAAAAGCCAAAAAAAGAAACATACAACAGCCAGTGTTCACTGGTAGTAGCATTAAAGTAGCATTCTCAACATTATTAATCGCATAATAAATATATGTATATATATTTATTTTTATTAATTTGATAACTATATAGGGGAAATAGACTTGCAATGCGTTGTGTTAGAGAGTACGGAGTATAGTGTTGCAATTAAGGTGGCCGAGAATTAGGTGGTCCGACTTACTAAGGTATCTATGGGACACCAAGTACTCGTACCCCGTACTCCGTAGGATTTGCCATATGAGAGGTCCTAGTCTCCTAATAAACAAATCACTCTTTAATAATCCGTGCACAGACATTCCTTCGTACACTCGTAGCCTATGCTCAATCATGCCCCTCGCTGAAGAGCCATTCCCTACGGACCCCTCCAGCGATGCCACTGCCTTGACCCGCTGGAACTATCGCAACCTATCTGATCCCCCACTGCCGGATACGCGCTTCCGTTTAACAAATCTCCTGTGAAGCTCTGATATTCACAAAACGAATCACATCGTTAAACGAAGGGGCCGTTTTAGGCTAGCTGTACTCCGTACTGTCCCCGGCTATATCTGACTGACTATAGGTAGGCAAAATTCTCTTGCCAGTGCAGTATTACGCTAAGCTAGGCAATAAATATAAGTTTATTATCCTCTCAGAGAGCTATAGGTTTAGCCGCTAAGAGATGGAATTATCGGTCGCAAAGCGATTACCGCTATATGTGATGATGATTAGGAGAGTAGTTGGTGAGGAAGTGGAAAAATACTATACTCACTTCTCTTCCTTCATAACTGGCGCTGATAAAGGAATGAGCTTGAAGAATTAGTGGAGCGGGAAGACAGTGGTGGAGAGAATTGGTATAGGAAGGATAGTTAAGAGTGCATAGAAGGAGGATGATGTTTAGGAAGATTTTATTCTTGTTTAATGCCACGAAATGATTGGAAACACGGGACGAAGTGCGCGACGAAACGCGTAATAACGGAACGCGAGAAATGCGACTTAGTAGCTTTCCCATTTAAATATTTTCTTGAGAGAGGAGTATATAACGATAGGGAATGGAGAACGTTCGGAATCCGCCATTTTCGAGGCCTACGGTTCCAAGTTTAACCCACGTGAGTAGTTCTGCAATGCAATACTAATGCTTCAATTTCTACAGTACTAAAGATGCTATTATGAGACACAGAAGGTTGTCTTCTTACCCGAGAAGTATTTCTTTGACCTCAAAGTATGGCAAAGGGCCAGAGTCTCCCCAATCTACGACATCCAACCAAGTCCATGCCGTCTCCCGGGAGGCATTGCGCTTCCTCCCACATAGTTCAAACAGTGGGCCCCGTGATGGGCCTTTGTACATACTTGCAAGGACAATTGTCGGTTCTACATTAGTGGCATCATTCTCACCAGCTTCCTGCAGAGGCTGAAGTAGAATCCCCTCGCCAAAGTCCTCTAAGTGGTCCTGGACGATCGAATGAAGGGCAAGCTCACCGCGAGGGTTACGGAGCTCGTATGCTACAGCCCTCCCACCTTCAAACTTGATAGACGACACACCCCATACGGCACGGAGACAAATCTGATGCCCAAACTCAATCATACCAACAGATTTCCATCATAAGGGGGATAAAGACTTGTAGGGGCGTTACTGTCGGTGGTAAATTGAATACCTGGCTGATTGGGCGCCCATGAAAGACCAGGAAGGGGTATTCTAGGAACACTAGAGATCAGGTATCCGGTATACACTGCTCTATCCATAGCGGTCCGATTGCAGCCACGGTCTCCATTTTTCCAAAGCTGCGAGGCAGTTTTGAATGGGTCGTTACCGATGAGGAGGCTCTAAATGACAACGTTGTCCCCTGGGCGGGACGCAAACCGCTGGGCGAGCAGCGTCGCAGCTTCCGACACAGCAATAAACCCCTGAGCGATCCGATCGGCAGTAATCTGAGCGTCGTAAGAGACCTCCAAAACCTTGCGACGCTGCAACTGTTTGAGCTTGGCGATGCTGGGTGGCGATGCAGCCTGGGTATGCAATTCCAGCCAGCGGCGACCTTGGGGCGCTGGAAAGAGGTGATAGTTGGTGAGCAGCAGTATGCCGATATTTATAGCCCCGTGCGTACACACAACCCAAAGAATATCCCGTAAAGAAATCAGTTTGTTATCGACCCCCGACCTGCAAAAGATGTGAATGTTCTTTCTACCTCGTAGTGCCTCCAGTAGTGTCCACGCTCTCACATTCCAGTCACAAACAAGAATGGTGGAGAGGATAGATTCCCTGAGTGACATGGCCTTGCTGGAAACATTATCCGCGCTTCGTATGGTCGAGATATCAATGCTCAATGCTTATAAGATCCCTGTCGCACAAGACTATGGTGCGACTGTTCAAGAAAACATCATTGATGGTCATGATTGCCTCAATGCAAAGGTCATGGGCATCCGGTATACCTACGTGTTCACGAAAAAGTGATTAGTTTTAGTTCCCATAGAGGGAATATGTTTTTCATATTGTCGGGTAATGATCCAAGTCCCCGCTTTGGCATCTTAACGATACGTGGACATGATGAAAGAGAAGCGATTTGACACTTACATGTGGCGTCAATCCAGTAACTCGAGCAGCCGAAGTCCTGCGCGATTCTGGAATACCGCCTGTGTAGACACTCGTTCAGTCCTGTTTCTGGCCGACCACCCTGGCCGTGACTCCAGACGTGTGAGATGGCAAGTGTCATTTGATCAGCGCCGACGTATTGAAGGCCCTGTTGGACTTCATTCAATGAATTGGATATGGAGACTGCGCGCGCACCAGCCAGCCGACGATAGGATTTCTCATCCCATAGAATACATCGACATGTTTGCGGTCCACTACACAAAATATCATGTTGGCTTTGATCAACAACCACTGCGCCTCGGATCCTGAGGCACTGGCCAGGAGACATTCCACCACAAGATTTGCCGGCGTTGCATCTTCCAGAGTGCCTCCCAAAAATGTCACTAAAAATCGAGTGAAATCGCCGCAGATCCAGGAGGGCCGTTGATCTGCTTCGGAGGAGTATGTTGTAGGCCAAGCTGCACATATATTCCGATTTGAGAGCGGTCTGCTGCCCTGAGACTAGGGAAGTGTCTTTGGTTGGGCGGAGACTCAAGTCACTAAGATCTGTGTAGTCGAAACCCATGACCAAGTTGTCTTGCAAGATCCGCCTGCCCCGATCTCTATTCAGTAAATGGCAGTTTTTGGCCCGAAAGAAGAAACACTAGGACTTACCAGTAATGCAAAGCCACACATCTCTGCCAAACGCTCCAAAGGTAACATTTGACAGCAAACTATCTCTATGATTGCTGCTCATTGTTAGAGGACGCTTTATCGTACTCATAGGAGGTCGCATCAATCAGTTCCGAAACAGAGTCTAGATATTCTCTAAATTGGTGTGACTCCTTGGCACGAACGTTTGCCTCTAGGCTCCTATCCCATGTGACCGCGATGGCCAGAGCCATTCTAATAACGGACGCCGACACGATACGGACTGGCTCTAGGTCCTCCCAACAGTACGAACTTGCCTCCATCTTGAGCCAGCAGGATCGTTCCACATTTGTTGGCGGCACTGGGAGGATGGGCAGCGAGATTGGCGTTACAGGTAAGCGTAATAGGAGGTCGAATGTACGATTGATGATCAATTCCTCCTCCGCCTCGGAGCCAGGAGCTGTGAATTGCGTCTCCGAAAGTTGAGCGAGTGCATCCTCTAGATCCTCGAAACTGTACGTGAATGCTGTCCGTCTGAACAGAGCCCTTCGAAAGTACCACTGTTGCCGACGAGACGGGTCGATCATTGAGTCTGGTCCGGGAAAGAGAACCTTGGCCGGTCCCTGTGAAAGCCTAGGGCTTGAGCGATATCCTCGCTCCCGGGACCAATGCCCATCGACGTCGGGCTTGCCAAGCAGAAATGTGCTAATATAGGTCTCCATCCCCTCAACCCGCCATCTCTCCCACTCTTTCCGTATTCGTTCTCTCGTAAATCCCGGGGCTTTCATTGATCTAATCTAGAAATATGACGCTTACTAACCTCTGAATGTTGACTGGAAGAAACATCAGGTATTGATCAACTGCCGATATCGAGAGCCAGGTTATAATGGTACGGCCTGACCCGTCCCGCTGCCAACGGCAGGAAGGATGCTAATGACGATGACGAGAGCCGCGACGGAACAACTGGAGGCCGAAGGACCAGTAAGGAAGCGGTCGTTGTGTGAGGTCGGCTCAACCCAAAACGACCCAGTCGAACAAGATAAATACGGCCGCTACCTCTTGTGGCCCCTTAACTATAAGGACTAGCCAAGGTCTGTGGGTTTATGATGAAAGTAACTACTTAATTATCGTGGCCTGTCTACAAAGCACATATCTACATAAGAAAAGTAACTGGATCACTCATGGATCACGGCCAAGTGATCATTCCTTATTGGTTGGTCGTTATTCGTCCGTGGGTACAGTACCAGAGAGGTGACCCATTATTAACTACGTGACCAGTGGCCTGTTCGCCTTGAACATCTATACCTGATGACTCTACTCCGTACTCCGTAGATACAGAGTAGGCGATTGCTTAATCGGACCCAAATTCAATCTGGCTGAAGATGGCTTCACAAAGCCCTCCGGCTAGTTACGGCTCCATCGGAGAGAGCCCCCTGGTTCTCCCTGTGGCATCATCCTCACACTCCATCATCTTCGAGTGGGCGGCCCTCCTACCGCTCGCCATCTACCTCGCTAGCAGCCGTCTGCCACACCAACTAGTCGGACAGACTGCCCTGGCAGGCTTCATCGGAATTTCCCTGTTCCCTCGCTTGGGGGTTCTTGGCGGCATCGCCGACTTTCTCCAGCCAGGCACTGACTTGCTTGACCGCGCATCCTCGCTCAGTGGGCTGCGTCGGACGGTTTGGGACGTTAACTGGGGGAGTGTGTTCCCATGCCTATGCACGTCGACACGTCGAGGTAGAAGAAATTCCAGAAGATGTGATATCATCAGGTC
Organism: Mycogone perniciosa; assembly: GCA_025331125.1. Lineage (NCBI taxonomy): Eukaryota > Fungi > Ascomycota > Sordariomycetes > Hypocreales > Hypocreaceae > Mycogone > Mycogone perniciosa. Next base: position 190,225 of record JAOALB010000062.1, on the reverse strand, counting down.
AGGAGAAAATGGTGGGGGCAGTAGATCCAGCATCCAATGTCCCGCAAGCCGGCCCTGATGAGAGATGCGCCATCTCCGACACGAGTACGGATGACAGCAAGACTATCAAGTCACCAACGAATGCCGCACCGAAGCCCATCTTCCGTCGCTACCAAACCCTTCACATCCTGGAGTGCTCTGGTCCCGATAAGGCCTGCCCCCTGACCACCAGTCGCCTAGGCTTGTCCGGCCTTCCAGTCATCTTCGAAGTCATACTCCTTCTCGGGTTGCTTGGTGTTTGCATTGTGACATTTCTCTTCAGCCTCTACGGCACTAGCGCTAGCATTCTGACTGCCATCCTCTTCCGCATCTCGAGGCAGTTGATTCATATCGAGCGACCAAGTGGATATCTCCACAATAACGAGGGAGAGGCTGCTGGGTGCATGCTCGTCGCCCTCCACGAGAATGCCTCGACATGGTACCTCTATCGTGGGTCACGCAGCGTCGTTGACACTTTGCTTAACAAGACCATGATTCAATCTTTTACGTCGCCATTGGCCATATGGCTATCGTACGCCATGCGCGTCCTCGAAATCCTGCAGCTTGTCGCAATGATATACGTCGCAGCCCAAAAAGGCTGGGATGGCATTGCTCTCGTTACTCTCGTCGTGGTCGCTTGGATTCTCGACTCTGTCCTTTACACAGACCAGAGGGTCGCCGCTCTTTGGCTACGCCGTGAAGGCGTCACCATCCAGGCACGAAGTTTCAAGTTTGGAGGTCGTACGGCTATGATCGGTGCGATTCAAGTGCTCAATAATAGCAAGATAGCACATTGGATGGACGGAACCTTGGCACCGTTGGATCGCAGCGCCGTTTGGTTAGCAAAGTTGAGTGGTCAAGCCGACGTCGAAAAGCTGGAGACGAAATTAAGTCCGAGTGATAAATGTTGGGTAGACCTTAATACGAGGTTGACGGATATAGCCGTGCAAAAGATACTGCGCCCAAAGGATGATTTCGTAAGTGTTTAATATTGACCGCTGATTCTATAATCTCGATATAATATATAGGAGAAGTATAAATAACAATAGAGTATATGATAAATAGTAGCTATTAAGTGAAAGTGTATGCTCTTTATACTAGGTGGTTAGTATTATAAAATCTCACATTTCTACCGACAGTATAAGTAAACGAAGTGCAAAAAGGAATAACGGATAACCAAGCAAAAATATTAAAAAACATACAACAGCCGGTGTTCGCCAGTGGTCACCCACCTGACTACTAATCTGCCTCTTATTAGCTTGACTATGGGAGAGCGGACGGGATCCCGTATATTCTAATAGATATGGTCGTATGTGACAACTTGTCTCCCAACCCACACTTTATCCACAGACCTTCGCATATCAACCAAAAATGCAAAAAGAACATACAACAGCCGGTGTTCACTGGTGGTCACCCACCCAACTACTAATCTGCCGGTTAGTGGCTTGTCTATGGGGGAGCGGACGGGACCCCGAATTTTCCACTACCTGTGGTCGTATGTACTTGGTGATGGCTTCAGTCAGTTTATCATGCAGCCTATCTCATAGACGGTGGTAAAGCAGCAAAGCCATACTCGCCCTATACTAGCTTTGTCAGCAACGCAGTACCTTATTATAACTAAGGTAATATTAAAAACAATACTACTTTAATAACTATATATAAATAAATTAAAAGGCTCTGTAAGGTAAATGTTTTAGATAAGTAATATTTGAATATTTATTTTATAATAAAATAATATTATTTAAAAATAAAAATAAAAATATATAAACTATTAAAACTTTTAAGTTAAAAAAATACACTTATAAAATTAAGTCTTTAGGGTATTTAAGTAATATAGCTCTTTATATTAAGCTAAATTATTACTCCGTATACTTTTATTATATAACTATTTTAGTAGAGAACTAGTGTACCTTTAGAATTCTGTTTTTTAATTGGTCTAAACCTTCGGGTCTACCTCGGTGCTGCCTTACCACCGTCTATAAGATAGAAAACACCAAAAATATCAAAAACATACAACAGCCGGTGTTCGCCAGTGGTCACCCACCTGACTACTAATCTGCCTCTTATTAGCTTGACTATGGGAGAGCGGACGGGATCCCGTATATTCCAATAGATATGGTCGTATGTGTCAGTCATTCTGTCAGCTCGCCTTATATCTGCACTGGGTATGGCGGCAAAATAGTAAAAACCACAAGAAACATACTGCTTATACTACAACACCAAGGTATGGCCACCCATCCCAAGTTGGCCCAAGGAGTAATTAGGGGTCTGATTGGGCAGGATAAGTGACCCTTACAAGTCAGGTCAAGGGGTCGGAAACGGCAACCTGACGACGACACAGACACTCCATCTGACATTATCCCCAACAGTCGTCATTTACGCCCAGACACTCATGGACGCCTACAAAGCACACTAAAACTCGCCCGCGAAGCGGTCGAGAGGATTACTTATATCGCTATAGCGCTAGGTAAGGCGGAGAAGCGGACGATCTATAGCGAGCTTGAAGCGGAGCTGTTTATCGCTGTATATTACTTGGTATAATAAGCATTAGGCCAGAGTGGGAGGATTGGCTCTTGCAAAAGGCATAAAAGCTATTAAAGGATATTGAAAGTATATATTCTATAAGTATATAGTTATTGTATTATCGAAAGCTTTAAAGGAGACAGCTATATTTAAACTCCCTATTAAATAAATATAGATTAGATAGATATTTACTATAAACTTTTTTATATTATATAGTATTAATTATTATTAATAAAACTAGTATTCTATAAGTTTAAAGGATAGCTATCTATATATCTAAGGAATTATATAGGTAGTACCTAATAATAGTTTATTAATATTTAACGGGTAGTAAAATATTTAACTATTAATTTTATAGTAAATATATTGATATATAATAGGGTGGAAGGAGTGGAATAAAGGTGAAAGAGGAAGGAACGGAAAGGAAAGGGAAGGATACGCTTTTATGCGTACTAAATGCCCCCCCTAGAAAAGAAAACTAACCCGACATCGGGTTATCCCTACTATCCCCGCTCCGCCATTAATAAACCCGAACAATATAATAACTGACGGCCTCATCCAATAGCCGGCTTAGTGGTTCGAAGCCAGCGATAATATTTGCATGAGATGAGGGAAATGCCAGCGATCATACTGAGTCGGAGTGCGGGGTCATCACGTGTATTAGCTCACATGGTGACGGGACTTGTTCCAGGCATTGCCTTGCTGCAAAAGTGCCAAATTGTCAAGATGATGTTGATACAATCGAGCTTCACGGAACGGATGCTAATAGCAATGGTGCCACTGCTAGATAAAGATTAGACAAGGGGCTTTGCAGTGCGGTTATTTCATAAATCGTATTCCCAATCGGGAGGAGTTCATAAGAATGATTGAAGAGGCAAGGCCTGAGGGCTAGGGACTTGAGATGCCACAAGGAGAAGAGATAGACTAAGTTTTATATCCGATGAATTATTATACGTCAGGAAAATGCATTTTTTCTACGAACTAGGTGTACCTTGAACATAATAATGTGACAGAGAGCCCCTACACCTTGACGATTATAGGCGCGACTATTATTTAAATATATTTATTCATTTGCCTCCGCCAATACACAAATACAGTGTCCACCAAGTTCATAGCGTCTTGGGTATACCCGTTATCTAAATAGTAGTTACCCAGGAAGGAAATTTCCCCTAAATTCAACTTGTATAATAGGTATACCCAATCTGCCAAATTATATAGTCTGTCCATCTGACGTCAAGATAATATTACACTAAGGTACCTTGCACGGCTCATACTTTGTCGCGCTAAGCCAAAGGGTATCACGTAATAAGCACATAAGGACGCTGTCTGATTCTCATTCTCAGTTTTTATGATACTTACCTACGACATCCAGCAACTACTACTGCATTTATAAATCCATTACTTGAGGGGCTCTTAGTTCAAAAACTATCTACGATTAAGTCTCACCATGGCATCGTCGTCTCAAAGGAACAAGCAAGCTCCTCTACCTTGCCCCACTTGGGTTTGGTCCAATAATTCCGATGCTCAGTAAGTATTCTATCCTTACCCAGGGCTATCTGGCCTCCTCGTTATTAGCTCAGGTTAGTCCTCCTAACTGAGTCAGTGTCGCTAAAGATCGCTGTTGGTTCGGTGACGACTATACCCCCTTCGAGTCGTTCTGTACGGATCTGTTTGGGGGCTCCTCCAGAGTCATTGGGATCGGAAGCGTCGACCTCCCTACCAAGACCTCGCCAACCGGGACTAATCCTCGTTCAAACGGCATCCTCCGCCTGAAGAATGTGTTGCACATTCCTGACGCTCTCTGTAACATTCTCGGCCCCATTCTCCGTAACTATAACGTCTGTACAGGTGACTTCTCCGATGGCTCCTCCGGCTCTATCACTAGCTACTCTGGTGAGCCTGTAGCCTACTTTAAGCCCTATAAATCAAGTCGTTTCCTCGAAGTCCAGCTCAGCGAGCCCCCCATAGGACCCGAGCTTGGCCCTTCGCCTTTTGACCCGTCCGCGGCATATCTGATTCACGCCTTCTGGCCCCATAGCGAGCGTGAGAGGTTTGCCGCTTTTCAGGCCTCTGCTCAAACTCAAGGCTCAGCCGCAGGGTTTTTAACGCCTGCTGAAAGGGCATGGCTGAAGAAGAATTATGAAAGCGAATTCAAGTTCCTGGCTGTCTATAGGCTAAGCATCTACAACGAGGAAGATCGAGAAGAGGGCCGTGCTATTATGCGAGCTTTAATGTCCAAGGATAGTGATAAGGCTGCTGGGATGTAATCCTCGAAGTAACTAATGCGTCCCTGCTACTGTTACTGCTTTTGCCCCTACTACTACTGCCTCTGCCCCTGCTACTATACTATTGTCCCCTCTTTATAAAGGTTATTTAAAGTCAGCAATCGCTAGTACGAGTAAAAGAGACTTCTTATCACGACCCGAACATGCGACCCATGCATGTACACGTCACGTGTTGACACACGTGACCTGGACCGACGATCAGATCGCGGTCCCCGATTCTTATACCACGGTCCGCGCTTTCAGAGGATCGGTCCACGACTCAAGGACAATCGGTCCTCAGTGTATCTCCTTTGTATATAAGACTGGATAAGTCGCGATCATTTAGTATAGTTATTTAGACAGTCGTTAACAAACTACATTCACCAGAACCGCCTATTCTACAGAATCGTAACTACGTTACCCTGCTTAGTATTTATCCCTGACCTCTGTCAATATAAACCCATGAACCTCGGTTTAACTGTTAAGAACTAACCCGGATCGTTACACTTCTCTCAATATATTTCTATCGCCTACTTTTAGCAGTATATTGTTTACTATAATAGGAACTACTATTATATTACTTAATATACTCCTCCCTTTAATTTAATACTATTATTTTATTTTATACTTCATAGTTATTTAATATTGATATTAATTATATACTAGCTTAATATATATTGTAAGTATTATATTAAGTTTAAGGTAGATAATGTAACTAGGCTTAACGTAATTATTATTATTAAATATAAAGAAGAATTCTTAATTTATATTAAAGTTCCTTTCAAACTTAGTCCTAGTGTTAGGCCTAAATCCCGGTCTTGCCAAAGTAGGAAGATCATCAAATTACACTGAAATCCTTGCTTTTAGCCCTCCTTTTTAACAAGTATAGCGGCAAAATAGCAAAAAACATACAACAGCCGGTGTTCGCTGGTGGTCACCCACCCCACTACTAATCTGCCGGTTAGTGGCTTATCTATGGGGGAGCGGACGGGACCCCGAGCTTTCCACTACCTGTGGTCGTATGTGCTTGGTAATGGCTTCAGTCAGCTTATCATGATCCCCGCACACTACAATCTATAGAAAACACTAAAAATATCAAAAAACATACAACAGCCGGTGTTCGCCAGTGGTCACCCACCTGACTACTAATCTGCCTCTCACTGGCTTGACTATGGGAGAGCGGACGGGATCCCGTATATTCCAATGGATATGGTCGTATGTGCCAGTTCTTCTCCTGCGAAGTATTATATCCCAACACCTTGTACCAAAGCAGACCCAACTACAAAGTAGATATTACTAGTCCTAATACGGTATTCCGGTTAGTGAACCTGGCCCGAGGTTCTGCCGCAGATCACCTCCGTGTTGCACGTGATGCCTGGGCCATTTCCGCTCATCTAGTGTCTACTTCGTATCTCCCTATCAGGATGATCCCTCAGCTATTAAGTGCGTCACTTATAAGAAACCACCACATACTCCGACAAGTGGTGATCATCCCCAATAAACCCTTTATGCCATTATATTACTACCGCAATAACAGCTGCCAGCAGATCCAGTACAAATTAATCTCTCACAAAGATGCGTCCAGGCGTGTCCGTCTCAGCCTCTCAATATCAACACCGACCAAATCCACCATCATCTCTGCGTTGTAGACGCTGTAAACAATCTTCATGGCCTCATTTACAAACAGTCCGTCGCCGAGTCGCTGACATCCGGGATGGTCCCTTGCATGATGCTCGCTGGCCGGATCGTGCAAATCTACATTCTTGCCTGCGCCAAAGGGAACCCTGACTGTGCCAAACCGAACGTCTGTGAGGCGAGCAGTCTTGAGCGAGGTAAAGAATTGCTGTACGCCTTCCAGTATCGGTTTCGCCATCTCCATTTTCTCTTCAAGGCCAATGGTACCCTCAAGCATTCTGTTATAATCCACGGGTAAGCGTTCGTTATCCGGGACGGTCATGAGGTTGGTTCTGATGGCCAATGTGCAAGCGCATCTGCAAATAATGCGGCCGCCGGACTCCTTGGTGTACTCTTGTGGCGACATCATGCAGAAAGCGCCGGATGCAACGAACACGGGGCGGATTGTGTCCATGTTGTCGGCCATTACTTCCACATCAACTATGGCAAGCATCTTGAGCCGATTATGTGTGGGCTGACACTCAGGCTTGCCCAACTGCTTCCGAAAGAGACCTACACGTTCCCAGCATGCCAAGGCGAGTAACTGCACAATCTCGCATTGGTCTTTGGCGTCACGCCCATCATTCCACGTGATACGGTAACCGGCGCCCCCCAGCGGGTGTATTTGCTCTAGGCGCGTGACATTGGCCTCAGTGAAGACGGTAATGTTCCTGCACTTCTTAATGTAGTCGCGGATGAAAGAGCAAATGCCGGCGGTGTTAAAGGTCCTCTCGGCGGTTTCGTAACAAGCGCCTACTGCCTTGCACACCTCTGGCATAAAGAAGCGCTCGTACTCGACCTTCTTGAGCTCTCGGCATATTTGATCTGGAGGGCCAAAGTGCTTCTTGAAGAAGTTGTCATTCGAGTAGTTCTTGATGGCGTGGCACCTGATTTGCTCGAACACGGGCTTGATCTCATCCAAGCTGAACACAGGCTTGACGGATTCGCCTAGAATGGATACGGCATCCTTCATAAGCACATATATTCCTCTTTGTGGTGCGTTGGCAAAGATCTGTTGGCATCCGATACGCTCGAGAAACTTAGTGAATTTGACAGTATTGTCTTGGCAGAAGGTGGCCGTGTCCAAATGCTGATAATGAAAGCCAAAGCTAGGTCTTCCCGGGTTCATGCTAGTCGTTCCACTCATGATCTCCTTGTTCTTCTCAAAGATGTGAATCTTGAGCCGGGGATACCTTTCCGATAGATGAATCGCTTGGACACAGCCCGCGATTCCACCTCCAACAAGAGCAAAGACGGTTCCATTGTTCGAACCCGTCGACCTAGCACTGTTTAGTACCGTCATGGTTATTTATTCTCATCGAAGGCGAACTCGATATGTGTAAGAATCCGCTGAGTTTGTCCTAATCTCTTCACCATGGTACCCTGCGCAGAGAACCTTTTTGTACCAGTATCAATAGGCAGAGTCAGGCTAAACATTTTGCTTTTTTTATCTAGATTGCTAAGATCACACTCGGCAGTTGGGGGAATGCACCTTGCGGGCGCCAGATATTCCAAATAAGGTAGTAAGACAATACTAGTACTACCTGCCCAAGTAACTATGAGTCCTTGCCACGTAATGCGTGTATGTAGGTAGTTGGCCTTACGTGGTATAGCTAGCTATAATGCACGATTCAGCTCTCAACGCAGCAGGGATAAAACGGAGGAAAATTACACGAGTTGGAAGGTTACATGAGTCTGCCTGGTGACGGCTGATTCCTCGTAGAACGGAGAAAGAATAAATGTTTGATTCACAATGCATCCGAACGCCTTTCCATGCCTCTCCCTCCTTACCAAATGAATCGCTGGATGTTTCCCTCCCTCGACAGGTTTTATCTCTAATCAGGCCGTCACCATGTCAAACTGCCCCAGGCAGTACAGCAACCCCCTTTCCATTCCATAGATCCCTCCCTAGAACAAATCCATATGTCTTAGGCAAACGTCTTTTGTACCCGTACCTTTGGTGAAGCAAGCCCAGCTTCTGCCTTCCTCTTCCCCAACACTGGCTCCGGTGTCCGTCGTGGTATTCCGGGGGTTCCCTCCCGGTCTCTTGTCGCCTCTGCGTGGCAGGACGCGTGATATGCCCTGTTGCCGACTAATACTGTGTCCAACCATACCCACTCCTGCACGGTGTCAAGCCACTTATTCTCAAATCTCTCCTGGCAGATGGGGCACACATTGCCAATACCGCTGCTCGGGTCAGGCACAGGGATATATTTGGGAGCCTCTGAATCTTTGGACGCCTGAGCGGAGTCTTCCTTTGAGGTTGTGTCATGGATTGCATCAACCGTTTCTCGGGCTTTCAGCCAGTCCTGTTTCCCACTATTAGAATGCATACAAATCGAGAGTGAAAGGAGGCCATATCCAAGACTTACCTGCTGATCAACGTACCAGCTTCGGTGCGTGCCTCTCTTCTCTGCCTCTGTGCTCCGCTGGTGAACCTTGAAATGCCAATCCATATGCGCCGTCTTTTTCTTCTTTCCCTCCTCATCTGTCCTGAATCGCCTTCCACACTGAGTACAAGGAGGGCCCAGATCATCATACAGCGCAGAGATTGCGTCCGGACGGAACCTAATAATAAACCATGTTAGTGACCCATTCATCTTCACACGCAAACTCCAATGACTCACTGTTGTTTGATGGCAGCCACATCTAGTCCCCCATTCATCGTAATATCCGCACTGGACCGACCAGACTGTGCCTTCTGGGCCGACAAAAAGTTGGCAATACTCGCCGGTAGTGCAGGAACTGGAGCAGGCGCAGGCGCCGCCGCAATAGGGGCAGTTGGAGGCGTCATAGCCGGAAGCATACCCGCCGCACGGAGTTGATCCAGCAAAGAAGAAGCACCCGTCACAGGCGGTACTGCCGGTGGTACTACCGGCTTCGTTGGTTCGGCTTGAACCATCTGTGGTGAACGTATAGGGACGTTACCAAACGCAGGTTTAGGAATCGTATTCGTATTCTGAGGAATTGTCGATTGCATGCTCAACAACGCCGCCATCGCCCCCTTGCCCAACAAAGCATCAAGTGTCATCGGCACAGCAGACTGGGCTGCGGGCGCCGGTGACGGAGTTACAGAGGCAGACGGAAGAGGATGCGCCAGCTGTACCTGAGGTGGCACAGGCGCTGGAGCAGGAGTAGGGTTATGGACCGCAGGGGCCCTTAATGTCACGGCAAGTTCTGTTACTTTGTTCTTAATGAGCTCAAGCTGGTCTGGTGGCAGGCTCGTGTGCTGTACGACGCCTTGGAGATCCAGAAGTGCTTTTAATCTGTTCTGGACACTAGCATCATGTGGATTATGTGAGAACTCGGCCTTCATCGCAACAATCAGGTTTTGAATGTCATTGCTCAAGGTCTCTACGCTTATCCCAGATGGTGCGGATGCCCCTGCTGAGCCGTATGGTCCTGGAACTGGCGGCTGGAAGGAGATCGGAGTTGAACTGTGGGAAGAAGGGGCTGATTGCGGAGGATAGAATGGAATCTGGAAATGAGGGTGAGCAGAGATCCTGTGAGGCCTGGGGCGAGGAGAACTCACCTGCTGTTGGCCGGGGTGAGGCGCATGGCCCAGTACTGGTTCGCCAACGTGCCCTCCGTTAGGGTAAGGCTGATGCTGCTGTGGATAGCTTCCAGCTGGCCCTGGGAACCCACGCATTCCAGGTGGTGTTGGGGTGTTTCTGTGAGGGGGAAACATTGCAGAACGCGGTCTTCCGGGCATAGGACCTTGGGGCATACTCGCTGCTCTGGCCTTCATCAGGGCATTCTCAATAGGTCGCACCAATTCGTGTGAAAAAACAGGTCGAGTATCCATTGATCCAGGGACAGGATCCTTCCATGTCCTGAGCATCTCTTCCATCTTCTTGCGAATACCATGATCAACCACGGCGTAGGATTCCATGAACGTCTTGAACAGGTTGCGGCCAAAATACAACGTATATGGAGTGCCGACATTCTTCACGATGGAGTCCATAACATAGAGAGCCGGTAATTTCTTGTTCGGGGGCGCCTAGTTGCGTGTCAGCAGATGATCACTCAGAGAGAAAACCAACGAGAGCTCGAGGACGGAAACTAGTCCACGCCTAGAAGCATCTTCAAAAAGTTATAGTCCTGAAATGCTATCTCCTACCTTGATAATGTGCTGCTGAAGCACCTCGGCGATAGCCAAGGCATGTTCAGTATTTTCGCGAGCAATCACTGTTAGGTTGCTGATCTCGAAGCGCATATTAGAGGAAAGATCCTCGAGGGCCAGCCGGTAGTCCTCAGCTACCTCAGCTCCGTCGGACGACATGGTGAGATTTCTCGTCGGTTTGCAATATTAAAAATTAAGAGACAGAAGGTCGGTGTGACGCGGTAGACAGCGTAGAATAGAAGCCACCAGGTCCACAGTAATGCCTCCCCACGAAAAGACAAAGAAAGAACCAGGCTATGGTTCTGCGTCCTCGTGAGAGAATATGGAGGGACACAGAAACACCAGACAATGAACGGCACGTTCTAAGGTGGCGAAGTTTACTCCGTGAGATATGCTTCCTGGTCTTCACCGTTCTCGCCAATTCTAATCTTCTTCCAAATATCCCAGAGAACCCTTGCAAATAGCCTTGTTTAAGCTCCCTATGACATCGCCTTGCGATCTCTGTCACGAGTGCAGATACTATATCTGCAACTTCTCCTATGACACGACACGACACGACACGACGTTCGGTCTCAATATGCGCCACGCTATACGAACGGTTGCGATGGGTCGGCAGGCTGCAAACTCCGAGGGCAGGATATCGCGTCGTGGGGGGAAATGGGTCGGAAAGTAATACCGCGGTTCTTTGGGAAATAAGGACGAGACGAGACAGAAATAGGAGAATGTCGACTTCACGAGAGATTCGCAATTCGCTCTCTGCCTAGGAAAAGGACGCCCTGGTCGGTACGATGGAAGATTTACGAGGGCAAAGAGTCGAAAAGTTAAGGATGAGCTCTTGCAGGCACGGCACAACTGCTTTATCGGCAAGTCACATGATTTGATTTTGATAGGGCGAGGCGCGTCTGCACAGGCCATGACGGCGTCATATCTGAACAGCAGCAGCCAAATTATTTGCGTTCAGAAATGTGAGTCAGAACAATAAATAAGAATAACGGTTGCTAAGGTATGCATTATTCATCGAATCTTTTGGAAGGAAATTACAGTCATCGTCAGCAAACAATCGCCAAGTACGAAGACCACAATCAATGTGCTAGAGGCGCCAGCGCTTGAGCACCAACAGCAACAATACGAGTGCATCCAGCAAGTCATAATGTCAAAGAGCCCCCTATATCGTGTGTTTTTGTAAGAAAAATTGCTGTCATTCACAAGATACTACTATAGATGTTCCTGAAATACAATACAAAGGAAACCAAGGAGTCATAACTATCGTTCCTCCAGACGGGTATTCTTATGTGGCCACCCAACGCCTATCCTCAACGCCACCATGTCCATCGTGCTTGATTCGTCCGTTTTCTTCACTTCGTCATCGCACTTAGAAGCGCGACATGTCCGCCTCGGAGTACCGACTGCTCCTCCTCGTGTTCATAGGGTGCAAAGCCGTGTCAGGGCGCTTGATACCTGGTATTATCGGGCTGGTGCGATCATCGTGCTGGGCTTCAACATCACGGCCAATCGGATGGCCACTAAACATAGGCCCGCTAATGTTGAGACGGCCATTATTCTGGGCACTGTCGCTGTCTTTCTTCCAGAACCCAGACATGAACTTGCTCTTGGCCTTTTCGTTCCTGTAGGAAGAAGCGTGACTGCCAGATTCATAGTCCGGTACGTAGTCATCACGCTGCGACTGTGCCAGCGAGCCGTTTGCGCGGATGTCGCGAGATGTGATACCCTCCTTTCTGTTGCACCAGATGAACGCGCAGATGATATTTAGGACGCCAAAGATGAAGGACAGGATACCAGCAGCCAGGACCAAAGAGGAGAACGGGGAGCTCATGTGATTTTCGTCGTCGTCGTCAGGAAGGTTGAGGGGTCCCAGAATGTTGCAGCCGATGATGATCATGCCCACGCCGAGCCAACTGAGGCCATGGTGATCTGACAGGACAGGCCAGGTGCGACGAAGCCAGATTCTGATGAACTCCGCAAACGCCAGTTCCGAAGCGATCAGGAGAGAACAGAAGATGGAGTTGAAGAAGAGAGAGAAGCACTCGAAGATGAAGTATGGCTTGTGCTTGTCGACCTTAATGATCAAGACCCAAGAGGCGGCTCCAGCAGTAAGGAGTGTAATGACGGTGACTGCACGAAGGAGCTGGAGGACGACCATTCCAAATCCCCTAATAGAGGATAAGCGAAAAAAGCCGGGCATGCTTAAAGATGGTTGATAAGTAGAGTCTGCGGCGGATGTTAGAAAGGGACCCGGAGCTTGATGACTCTGTACGAAGTGCTCACTCTAATAAAGAATAAGACAGCGAAGACGCTTGTAGAGAATGCGTGTGATCTGGCTAGCAGATGTGGTTTATGGATATGGAGCGTGAATGTGATGGTGATGTATCTATCCGAAGGTGAGGCAAAGAAGGGAACCAGCCCAGTAAGTTGGAGGATATGGAAATAAACAAAAGAAAGATTATGGAAAGGAAAATGGAGGAGAAAGAGATTATAGAACGTGAGTTCAACTTTTTTTCACAAACACCATTGTTTGGGCAGACAATAGGAAACAGTCAAAGGGGGACACCGCACAAGAAAAGAGAGGCGAACGCAACTCAGCACAGGCTCAGGCCGTTCTTTAATAAGGGACGCCTCACTGCCCGTCACGGCATCACTGCTTTGCCGCCCTGACGGGAAGAAACAAAAAACAAGCATGGGCCCAAGCAAGCCCCTGTTACTGAAACGAAGAGAAAGAAGCCCCGAATGCATCCCGCAGTGGGAACACGCAGGAAACATCTGCATTCTGGCGGTTCTGCACAGAAGCGATTGCTCTGCAAACACGCTGAAGACCAATCATTCCAGCGACTAGCTGGACGAACCGAGGGCCACTCCATGAACAGGTCTGTTAAGCGCGCCGAGAGCAGTTTGTTTCATGGTCGTCAAGTCTGGCCGCGCTTACGCCAGAGTCACGTCACGACATGTTGTCAGTGTCTGGGCTTGAGTAGCCGTATCAAGCACCGGGCCGTCAGCAAAGATGGCCAAACAAGAGGCCTGTACATAGTAATCATGAAGAAATCGTTATGTCGCAGGCACCAATCGATTTGCGGCGGTAGGCGGGCCAGAAACGAGCCAGCTGTTGTGGGAGATTGGACTGATCTCATGGCCAGGGTTATGGAGGGTGAGCGATTGGCCATGGATTCACAGAATGGTGTTTCAGCACAGTGGAATTTGTTGGCCCAAAACCAGCACCTCCCACAAGAGGGCCTGATGGATTTTCATTCCAAAAATATGAAATATTTTAGGCATGGAAGATAGAAAACCCCTGGTATCCTCGTTTGCTATCTTTGTAGGAAGATGATCTCCATGAATAAAAATCAGGCAATTTGTTAGAGACATGCGCATATAGAGTATTTTTGCCAAGGTAGCATGTGCATGCTGGTCAACAGCACGCAGTGTACTTCATACAACGAAATAGTCAAATACAGCGCCTTCGCACCACCACGATATGCTATCTTGAGTGGTGCCGAATTCACTGATTCAATATGAAGATGTAAATAATCTAAAAATATCACTTGCAAATTTTCTAGACGGTGCTGAGGGATTTTTTTCTGTGAGGTTTTGCACAATGAGTATATATATGTCAAACTAGCCGCCAAGCCTAATTCCCTAACCTGTTCCACAAACCATGTAAGTAAACGAACCTTGGGCATGAGATGCAATGATTTCTTGCATTACCCCGGAAAAGATTGAATCTCCATCAGAAGATGACTAGCAACTTCTCGTAATAAAACAGGTCCATGAGAAAATCCATCAGGGCCAAAAATAGACATCCAGGATCAAGACGGGAAGCTACAGGGTAGGCAGCGAGATCTCAAAGCCTCCTCTCTCCCTCTCCCTTAGCGTTATGGAGCTGGCCGCGCTTGTCAGAGACCCGAGAATGCCTCCGATTGGCTCCCGACACCGTGTCCATGACCTCTTCAGTCTTCGCCTCCCTAGACGGGAAGAAAGTCCAGGTTGTCCCATCTCATCACAGCGCTTCTCCGTCGCTATTCGTCCAACAAACCCAGCAAGTCTCCCAGGGAGGGCAGCGTTTTGACAATGGCCCGCGGCAATCAGCGCGAACTGGCGCGCGAGAAGAACAAGAAAAAGGCGGCGACGACTAACAAGGTACAGACAGCACTGTTTCTTTTTGTTTCGAACGGGGCCCATGCCAACCAGAATTCTCCAAGCTAACCAGTCCATGACTTCTAGAAATCGAAAAACAATGACGGGGTTTCCTATAACAATCAGAAGGAGAATTCTGCTGATATAATGCGAAAGAAGCAGTTAGAAGCGGAAATAGAGAAAGGTTCGCTCCCTCGATACAGTTTTCTCCATCCCATCCACCGGCATTGGCTAACGAGCCCTGTGTGTCAACAGCAAAAAAAGAAGCGGCTGCAGCGAAGGAAAAGGAGGAAAAGAGACAGGAGGAAAAACGGCTAAAGGAAGAAAGGCGGTTGCAGTTACTCGCGGAAAAGAAGGCACAGGACGAGAAGGCAAAGGAGGAGAACCCCGGTGACGAACAAGCGACCGAGGAGTAAGAAAAGAAAAAGGGAGACTGAAGCTTAGAAGACGTAACATACACCACGGAGTTAGTATTTGTTTTAGGGGTTCATCTGTCAATGGCAGTATTATGGAGGAGAGCAGAGCATGATGTTACGACACGACACGGCGGGGCATGGCGAAAACTGGCGCACATGGTTCAATATGGCGCACTCACCAGGCGGTCTATTGGAAAAGAAGGGTTGAGATTGCTTGAATAGCAGTTATTAGCGACATTGGTAATTCGCCCTCTCTTTTGGCTTTTGCCATAATTCCGCTGTTCCAGTCCTTTCTAATAGTGAGAGGCTCCATCCATCTAGTAACGGCCACAGGTTGTTATGCATTATTCCAACGCCTGTTCGTTCTGTGAGTTACATCCATAATAATTTCTCACGTCTCAACTACACCGAGCCTTCTGCATTTCACCTTTGACACGGAATACCGTTAGATTGCGGGGAGAGACGGAACAGAAATTCGGTCAAACCCTTCATTAATTTGTATTCAGAATGTATACGAACCAGTCATATGATATCAATCCCTGCATCCCAACAAAGAAAAGACCTAGGCCCATCAAGCCTCTATGAGTACTCGTACACTTAAGAAAAGAAGCAAAGTCCACATCAAACCTGTATTTAAACACACCCAGCACCGATTGCTCGGATGTCAATATCCCATTACTTGGCTCATGGATCACATGCTCGCGGGGAGAGACCCTAGGGCATATGTTAGCACAAACATGTCGTAGTTAAGAGGATGATCTCAAGAAAGACTTACCAGCCCAGCCGCCGTAAGCACCGGCGCCTTGAGCGTTGACAGGGAAAGAACCAGCATTGCATTGAACGAAGCAAGTACAGCTGCCGTCGGAACCAACAGTGCCCTGGCCTGGAGTGACACCGTTGCCGCCAGCCGGGGGAGGGGGGGCAGGGGAAGAAGCTGCGGGAGGAGGAGCAGCAGGGGCAGAGCCTGCTGGAGGAGGGGGAGACTTGTTTCCGCCGGTGATGGGAGTAGCTTCACCAGTGCCGTTCTGAGCAATAGCCATCTGCTGGAACTGAGCGTGAGTTTTCTCAGCAGTAGGGTTGATGGAGAACACCATGCCCTTGCCGCAGTGGCCCTTCTGTCGGCAGTAGAACCCTGCGAGGAGATTAGTGGTTGTTCATTGGATACCAGTAACCATCCTTCACTTACACAGAGGCGTGGTGGCCATGACTTGCATAGCAACCTGGGGAGGGGGCGAGACAGTGTTGTTCGGGTTGGGCTGGAATCCAGAGTCCATGCCGCCTTCGAGCTTCTTGCACGGAGTGTCGAAAGGGGACTGAGAGACAGTGTGGTTCTGAGAAAGGAACTCGAAGACGACAGTGTCACCAACAGGGACGTTGTTGAGCTGGTCAGGCTGGTAGACAAGACCGCCAGGCCCTCCGACCTTGACGGTGTGGGTGGCACCAGCAGCAACAGCAGCAGTTGTCGTTTCTCCCGAGCCAACAGTGACAGTCTTGGTCACAGTGACCTTGGTGTTGTAGGTGGTCGTCGCGGCACTGCCACCAGGGTTGGCCCAGATGATGATGATCTGAGTGAGAGCGTGGGCAGTGATTCCGTAACCGCTCATTCCGTTCACGACTTCAACGCCTCGTTCGCTCAGCTCCAACTCGGCGTCTCGGGCAACATTCGCAGGGTATGCGTTCTGGACTTTGCGGGCCACAGCAAGAGGCGCAACGACCAAAGCCAAGGATGTCAAGAACTTCATGTTGGCGGTATTGTAAGGACTGTTTTTCGTTCGCACCCACGTAAAAGGACTAAAGGACTTGAATCAACCAAGTTGAGGACGGGTATGCCGAGGGCCTGCTCGAAAAGAAGCGAATGGAGAAACGAAAAAGAAGGACAAACAAGAAAAAGAGGGCAACTGTCGAAACAATTGAGCGACTGGTGATGATGAGGAAACAAGAGAGAAGCCAGTCGTGCTCTGGGGAGAGCCAGCCATTTTATCTGGTGAGAAGCCATATGGCAGGCATAGAGTGTCATCTCATGTTTGGGCCTTTGAGGTGTGCCATCCTTTCCCTTGCGGGATGCGATCCATAACGCCTCGTTTCGGGGCGCAGTGCATCCGCTTCAGTAGTGTTGTTGCTTTGAAGTCTGCAGGTTTGTCGGTTGACTGACTACTCGTAGGGATGAAGGGGATCTCTGTCACAGAAATGTCTCGGGTGGCGTTTGGACTTGTTTTGGCCTTGCGCCGTCTGCACCCTGGTTGAGAGGCTAGCATCCGAGCGCACACATTTCTGGAGAGGTGCCAAGAGAGCCTTGCATGACAATGGCTATGTATCCAGATCACCAGCCACTTCACTCACTCCATGAGGGGAGATTAGATTGATTGTATGTCATGATGGCAAGAATTGTGGTGGAAGCGATTCTGTCAAGTTCTATCTAGAGCCTGGGCTCTGGAGAGTGGTGATGGTTTAACCAGTATTGCTTATTCATCCAGTGCTTTGACGTCACCCACCTACCCCTACTGCTACTCTTTCTGTAAAGGTACTAATACCCAAGTACGAAGTACATATCTCTTAATAGCCGTTCATATACATGAAGACGCGACCACCTGAATTTCGAATTGGCTAAGGTTCTTGGAGTCTTGGAGTCTTGGAGGCGCTGAATATGGCGTTACACTCATTGTCCTGGATGCACTATGATTCGGTGCCTCAAAACCCGCTGAGAGTCTCAAACCGCCGTGCCGATTGATGAAACACGGCGTCCTCCAAAGTCGCCCAGAACAACGGATTCTACTTCCTATTATGCATGTCGCTTTTTATAAAACCTCGTGGCTCGCTTCGATTATCTTGGCTTTCTATGTTGATCAAGTGCACCGAAACATCCAGCTGATGATTTTGATCCCCCAATTTAGATGCTATCGGCATAATGATTCACCTAGGAGAGAGCTATATTACCTATCAACCTGCAATGCCATGTACAAACAAGATTCATGACAGATTGATCGGGACTGTTTAAAATTTGAGCACAGAATATAAAATAAATTATTCAAACAAGTCTATTGTTTGCCTTTCATCCCATGCCGTCGACTGCATCTCAGAATAACCGCATTACTTGCTGTATCAGAACAGAACATGATAACTCAACGCTCACTCGTCCTGCCAATGCTGCATGAAACAATCGCTCTTAGAAAGCTACTAAGCCAAGAGATTCTGTAAAATTCTCCAAGTGTCAAAAGTCATGCAAGCGCACCGACACTTTTTATTTCCGCCAGATGCCAAATGTGTGACCACTGTGGTGCTAACAGGGTGTTGGAACGGGAGTTGTCGCAGACTTGCTATCGCTGCAACCTCACTATGCTGGTGTGGCATGACAACCCATCCCATGGCTTTGTTCATCCGAAGGCCCAGCCACCACTGTCGTAATCAAGGTTGCTGTTGTGCTTCTTGTGCTTGCTGCGCTTGTTGCTGTCCCTCAAACAACCCCGTGTAGTATCCCGCGTAATACCACGACATTAGAAGTTTTTTGAGGTTTTCGTCGCGCACTAGTAACCCAGAAGAATCCGCAGGAGTCAGTGCGCAGTCCTTGGAGGATATTCACATGGAGTTGTTGTTTACTGACCTGACCCCAAAATAGCCTGCGGTGGAAAACCGACGGGAGTGGCATTGGCATGACCCAAGTGCGGCCCGTGGTTTGCATCTGATGAAACCTATCGTTCCCATTAGAGAACTATCTCCTTGATAGTCGAAACAACATTGAATGTGCTGTAAGACGTCGGTTTGTGTTGAGGACATACATTATTCCGCGCAGCTATATTGGGTTGTTGTCCCTCTGGTTTCGTTTCATTCAGTTGCTGCTCATCAACTGGGCTTTCTTGTTTATTATTCTGCGCCGCGTTGTCATTTTCTCTGGAGAATTGGTTAGTATAACATGGCTGGAACTAGGAAGAGGCTCAACATGCTTTGATGAACCTAGGCCCTCTTGTTCGAGGTCTCGGATGCTTCCACCCTTCGCATGAATGCTGTGATATTTCTGCCATTGTTAGCACAGTTACTGTCCACTGATCAGGCAGGAGACGAAGCCTCACCTTATACTCCTCGAGAGCCTGATTCCAGGAGTCAATAAGAAGAGAATCATCCCACACCTCCTCATAACTGGGATCTGTGTTTATCACATCCATATCGCCTTACTATCACTATCAGCAGTGATGAAGGGCAGATGCAAGGTTCACGTAGGCTCAAGCAGCCATAACTAGAGGTTCCAGTTTGTAGCCATAGGCTTCAATTGCGCTAAAGTTCAGTGCATTTGGTGTCGATAGGCGCTGCAGTTGGTTTCCCTAGTTGGCAAAGCAGTGGTATTTCTGCCCCACCAACCACCCGCGTTTCTGCCCCTCACCGCCCCAAAGTTAGTACGGCAGAATCGTAAATTTTCCATCACTTTTTCGTCAAGCAGATCACCAACTGTCCAAGCAAATCGCTGCATAGCACCAGAGCGACACAATGGCACCAGAACTTCGGAAGAGAAAAGGTACGAATTCACATGCGACCCCCATACCATTACGGCATCTAACATACCTTAAATAGTCGTGGAAGCGCCCAAGAACAATGGTGGCGCAAAGGCTGCTGTGAAGGCTACGCCCAAAGGAAAGCGGAAGGGTACGATTGTTCAAACCAGCTTGTTTTTGCGCACATTACTGACTCCCATCATCATAGCTGCTGAAGAATCTTCCCCTGTATCACTCAAGAAGCAGAAGTCGATCAAGAAGACCGCAATTGAGAAAAAGTCGCCCAAGCCAGTGAAGGCCAAAGCTAAGAAAGAGGTCGAAAACATCGAGGTCGAGCAGGAAGAAGCTTCCGACTCAGAAGGACAAGATGACGAGAACCTCCAGGTCCTTGCAGTTGAGCTTGACCCTGAGGATGAGCAATCGACAAATGAGGAAGAGTTCCAGCCGGGGCAGGACGTTGGCAAGATCCCCAAGGTCTCCAAGGACGTTCAGAAATCTGTCAAGGCTTCCAAGGGCGAACCCGGCGTCGTCTACATCGGCCGCATTCCCCATGGTTTCTACGAGCACGAGATGAAGCAGTATCTGTCTCAATTTGGACACATCTTGAGATTGCGCCTATCGCGGAACAAGAAGACCGGCGCCAGCAAGCATTTCGCATTCGTCGAGTTTGCCGAAGCCAGCACTGCCGAGATTGTCGCCAAGACCATGGACAACTACCTGTTGTTCGGTCATATTTTGAAATGCAAAACCATTCCCCAGGAACAGCTGCATGACGACTTGTTCAAAGGCGCCAACAGGAGGTTCAAGGCGGTGCCCTGGAACAAAATGGCCGGCGCAAAGTTAGAGAAGCCACTGACCGAGTCAGCCTGGGAGACCAAGGTTGCTAAGGAGCGAAGCAGCCGGGCTAAGAAAGCGGCCAAGCTCAAGGAGATCGGATACGAGTTTGAGGTTCCCAAGTTGAAGGATGTTCCTGCGCCTCCTGCGATTGAGAACGGGGATAAGGAGACACAGGCAGTTGAAGCTGCCCCTGAAACAGCAAAGGATGAGGAGAAAGCCAGCGAAGAGGCCGAGAGCAAGGAGATCTCCGTGGAGGTTTCGACGACTGAGGTGAAGTCGATTTCGTCAAAGAAGAAGGCACCCAAGGCAAAAACGGCGAAATCGGCCAAGTCGAAGAAGGCGAAAGCTTAGTGTTGAGGAATGGTCACTGTTATGAATTATTCTAGCATGTTTTGTTTATTCTAGGCGCCATGGTTCATCGTCAAAATAATGATTCTGTCTACATCGTCTTTGGGTACTCCGCAACTACTTCGTACAAAACTTTTTCTAGGCGAATATATGTACGCACATAAGCGAACCCATAGCACTCATGAAAAGATTAGAGCGAGCCATGGGATTATAAAAGGCGGGGACGATCTACTTCGCACAAGACTGTGAAAGAGCCGTGGGATCGTGGTCTCTCATTTATTAGTGTGAGGCGAAGATGATTGTAAGATGAGGAAAGAAAAAAATCTGACATGAAAATCGCGGTTTTTGAAATACGAAAAAGTTGATGACTAAGCGGGATTACGGGTTAAAGGGATACGTAGTAATATGTACGGAGTACTCCGTACTTCGTGCGACCACACTACAGGTGTCTCGTATCCCACTTGAATCAGCCTACAGACAACTTCGTAAAGACAAACTCCTACAGGGTTACGGAGTACTCACGTCTCATACGATTGCTGGATGTCATCCTCTTTGATCGGCTCTTTGTTGTCGTCTCAATTGCAAGGCATCGATACCATATTCGCGACGCGACCCTACGAGCTCCAGCATCTAGAACATCAGTTCGATTTCTCTGACGAATCGGCGCCGACACCGCAAAGAGGGTGCTGGGACTAGTTAAATTCCATTGTCGATCCCTTGGTGACGCTTCCCGGAACGACGCTGTGAAGACCTTACATTCGAGCTGCGATATCCCTACAACTTACATGCAGCTTGCTTAGCTCCTGTATCCACCCACCATGTCTTCGACGGCACCGACAGACCTGACCCAAGCATCTAATCCAGGTTTGCAGTGCCCCACGCTTCGGATAAGGATACTGTGTACTGACGCTGTCCGGCTGGCGCAGCATCGAAGAAGAAAAATAACAAGAAAAAGAAGAATGCCAACAAGAACAAGGAGGCGATACACACTGGCAACGGCGACGTGAAGCAAGACAAGGAAGAGCTGGACGATGATCCGGATACCCCGACGACCACGGTGAGTGACATCACAAGGCATGCTGCGCCGCAACCTCAAGCGCTAATATGATGTTCCAGGACGCACCGGATGACACCGAACCGCCCAAGAATGAGAGCAATGGCCATCTGGCAGCGCCCAACGGGGATTCGGACACAACGGCCAAACTAGAAGCCATGGGCAAGGAGCGAGAGGCCCTCAGGGCTGAAGTCGAACAATTACGCAAACAACTGGAAAGCATTCAAGAAAATCACAACAACGAGATATCGCAGCTCAAGGAAGACCTCGAGCAGAGTAATACGGCTAAAGAAACCGCGGAGGAGCAGTACCAAACCCTGCTGGAACGAGTCGAGAAGATCAAAGAAACATTGAGTGACAGGCTGAGACGCGATAAGGCCGAGCTAGAAGAGGCCAAGGAACGTATTGAAGAGCTAGAGGCGCAAAATGAAGAACTTAGAGGTTCTGCCCAGTCTTCTGGCGAAGATGTGGACAAGCTGAAAGAAGAGTTACAAGATGCGACACGGGAGTTGACAAGTCTCCGAAGTCGGAATAATCTTTCAGCAACAAATTGGAGCAAGGAGAGGGAAGACCTAGTCAGAACGATCCAGCATTTGAAGGAAGAGATGGATACAACATCTAATGCCATGGGCGAGTGGGAAGTCATCGCTATGGAGGAGCGTTCTGTTAAAGAGAATTTGGCAGAAAAGGTTACCGAGCTTGAGGAACAGGTCATCAGTCTAAGACAGGGTTATGAGGCCGCCACCTCAGATCGTGACAGCCAGGCGACGTTGGTTGACAACTTACAGAATGCCCTGCGCGAAATCCAGGATGCGCGCAAGAAAGAATTGCGTGAGATGGTTGAGACGAGTGAGGCTCAATTACAGGAGCAGAAAAAGCTGGTACATGAAGCTGTCGCGCGTGCCACAGAGGCTCAGGAGGCCAAGGAGGAGCTTGTCAAAGAGCTTGAGCGGACTGCCCCGTTTGAGAAGGAGGTGAAGGAGAAGAATCTCCTCATTGGCAAGCTAAGACATGAAGCTATTGTGCTGAATGATCACCTAACCAAGGCACTGCGCTATCTCAAGAAGACGAAGCCTGAGGATAACGTTGACAGGTATACATTCTGCCCCCTGGTCACATTAGGACTCGTCCACTGATACTATGTAGGCAAGTCGTCACGAACCATCTTCTTCACTTTCTCACTCTAGACCGTGGCGATGCCAAACGCTTCCAGGTCCTGCAAGTTATGGCAGGCTATCTTAACTGGACAGACGAACAACGTGAGCAAGCAGGCCTTGCCCGGCCTGGAACCTCAAACAACAGCTTACGCCTTCCCATTTCGCCTTTCCAACGGACGCCAAGCTCACCCTCACTCAACGCCGATATCTTTTCTGAACCTACCTCCGCTAAAGAGAGGGAGTCTTTGGCGGAGCTCTGGGCTAATTTCCTCGAGCGTAGCGCGCAAGAAGGTGTTGGTGGAGCGTCATCAAGGAAAGATAGCGCAAGCAGTGTGGCAACAGGCACAGGGACGCCGCGTCCAGATTCGAGGGCTTGATGCCAAAACTAAGAGTATATTCAGCGAGTGTGTTGCCTATCTACAGCGTATAGGGGAAGTCTTGTGCAAATGCCTGTGGATGCCAAAGAAGAGGCTAGAAAGATTCCCCTATCGGAGCGTTTTTCTTGACATTGTAACAATAGAGAATCCTTTGATGGCTAATAATGCGAGCATCTATTCATATCTAATGTCTGTTATTCATTCCACATTTATTCTTCCGTCGACTCCTGCAGGGGCCGCAACACATTTTCAGTATAAGCCTCCGCATCTTTCGTTATGTTTTGAATATTAATCCTGTTGCTCAAGGCATCGTTCACCCCTTCAATGACGTCCCTCTCTTCCATTACTTCGCTCATGAGCCGGACCTCATGTTGCCAGTATGCCTGACTACGTGATCGGAGATTCTCATCTCGCATGGCTGTATTCTTCACGATGCCAACAGCGCTCATCTTGCTTCTTGCAGTGAGAAGCGCGCGGTTGACAAACTCGATGCGTGTAGCTGGGGATGGGAGCTGCACAAAAGCCCGGTTGGTGGAGGATAACCATAGAACATAAGCGAGCAAAGCGTCGAGGACGGCGAGGGAAATAAGGCGGTAGGTTCTCATAGACCAGTAAAAGAAATCGATTTCGTTGAGGCGCAGCGCCCGCGCATTTCCTTGGTAGTTGTAGGAGCTGACGAAGTAGATGTCCAATATGCCAATGATGCCAGCGGCGATCGTTGCCAGTGTACGCCACTGAGAGCCGTATTTCCCTGTCCATGATGGACTCGTGACAACGGCGAGGACAGCTAGATTGGCAATATGGGGCCAGAGCAAGCCAGGGAGGGCATAGTAGAAATAGCTCTTGGGCTCATCGGGATGGCAGAACGGACACTCAGCCAGGACTTCCGGCCCAAACTGCAAATATAACAGACGACTCTCCAAATTGATAAACTTCGAGCGCAAGATGTGGTCCCACCCGGTGAGAGCATTGCGAGGCCGAACCGAGCTGATGCGCGCGAACAACACGTCGACGGGGATCTGTAGCCGGCTCTGTGTCCTGAGGAAGAGGTTCTCTGGAGCGAAAAGCGGCAGTGTTTTGGCAGCGAGCAAGAATGCGAGTAACGAGAGCAGGAATATGGCTATCCGAATGGCGGGCGGAGGCTGTTGTATGGCCAGGCCATGTCGGCGCGAGGAGGCTCGAATACTGCGATAGAAGCCGATGGCCTTGGGGAGCAGTATTGGGCCGAAGAAGATGACGAGAGCGCGGATGCTGCAGTGTTCAAGTCAGCGTACATTCTGAATCTTTGCGAGGTGACATGTTGTCTTACGAATCCCAAGAGATCGCCATCTTGTGAACTGCGCCGATTGTGAGAAGAGAGCTTCGCGAGTCTTTGTCTGAGGCTTGTGGACAAGGCTGAGAGGCCAAGTTGTAGGTAGTAGTATGAAGTAGTACCAGTATGTATCAATGTGGCAGGAACCACAAGGCTGCTAACGGTCAGCGTGGGGCAATGCGTCATCAGCTCTAGAATCCGGAACCGCCAACTATCAATGACTTTCTTAGCTTCTTCTCTTGAATCTAGAAAATCTCCACGCCGCTATGGCGTATTGCGATTTCTGCGCAAATCTCACAATCGCCCAACTGGATGATAACGATGTTCTCTTCCGCCCAAACCTGAACGCTCTGCGCCTCAGCGCCTCAGCAGGCTGTCCCTTCTGTACTCTCTGCTACACGCGTATCCAGGAACATTGGACCAAGGAAGGGGTTGCCGCCTTGCTCAGAGGTGAGGATCCAGAACACCACGCTGGCCCCGTCTGGTACCCTAGTCTCTGGCTTCGTGGCGAGGTCTCGGAGGCTAGAGTTGGATATGTGGCAACCATTGGGGAGGCATCACCCGGATGCTGTATCTGGCTGAGCTGTGGAAAGTTTCCTGATGGCTCGTATGAGCATTCGGAGGAGATGAATGCACCTGGGCATGGGATGACGGCAAAGTTGGCGGTTTACTCGTAAGCCTTGACATTTCTCATGACAGATTGAAGCGGAAGATGATTTGTCTGAAGAACCGAGGGATCAGCAGCCGCCGCACAGTTCAGAGAACGCTTTTCGGCAGTGAACCATGATCCGAATTTTCACATCTCCATGGCCCGCTCATGCCTTGAGAAGTGTCGCGCTTCTCATAAACTCTGCGCCTCCCAAGGCTCCGACGAAATGCCAACCCGTGTCATCGACGTCGGTGATCCTGCCCGAGGCCAAGCTGTTCGACTCCTGGTCACAAATGGGCTCCGTGAACCCTACTTGGCCTTGTCATACTGCTGGGGCCCTGACCAAACCCTCTTCAAACTAAACAAGGACACCAAAGCAGGGATGCTCGCTGAGATTAATGAAATGAAGCTCGCCAAGACCTATCAGGATGCCATCAGCTTTTCGCGTTCGTTGGGTGTTCGCTATATATGGATTGATGCGCTATGTATCATCCAGGGGGATGCAAATGACTGGGCCTTCGAGTCACAACGCATGGCAGAGGTCTATGGTAACGCGATGTTGAGCGTCATTGCAGGACGGTCTGACGATGCTCGCCTTGGCTTTGTTGCCCCCAAACTGCACCAAGATGCTCAGCACTGTCCTATTCCTCTTTTAACATCGGGTAACGACGTTATATACGCTTGCCTTCCACGATCAAAAAGTGTAGGTCCAGTGGATACACGCGGGTGGTGCTTCCAAGAGAAAATCCTCTCTCGTCGCGCTCTAGTCTTCGGCAAGGAGCAGATATCGTTTCAATGTCGGACCACCAAGGAATTTGAAGACGGATATAGGTTCTATGAGAAACCCATATCGACCTTTCTTACGCTAGGCTTATCCCTGCCTGATGGGGATGTTGCTTTGAAGAAAGATACAGCTCTCAAGATGTGGTACGGGTTTCTAGAGGAGTATACGATGAGGAACTTGTCAAATCCACACGACATATTTGCGGCGATCGTTTCCGTTGCCAAGCTAGCGCAGAGCATTTTAGGATCACCATATCTTGCTGGCATTTGGGAGACTGACATCGCCCGCGGGCTGCTTTGGAAACCTCGGAAACGCACTAGCTATATTCGCTACACTCCTACCATACGTCCCAAACCAACCCACCTGGTGCAAGGGCAAGGCCCCGTCATCAGAGCGCCATCTTGGTCCTGGGCGTCAGTTGAGGGACCTGCACGGCATTATTTCCATGAGCGTACGTCGTCGCATCTTGCCGCAATGGATATTCATATCCGACCAAGGCTAGGAGATAGATGGACTTCAGATGTCGGTTGTGACGTTTCAACATTGCATATGCCATCTTGTGAATTACATACCCTTGGTCGCTTGGCTAGAGCACTTGTCATGAAAACACCGGCGGGCGAGTACCTCACAAGGTCAAGGATGGGGAAGGAAATCCACAAAGTGAAGCTTAGAGAACATGGCAAGCTTCTCATCTCAGCTGAGGAAATGACTAAAACCAACGAAAATTGGGAAGATCGCGTTGTAGCGATAGGACTTTTCGACGTAATAGAGGAGATGTGTGAGGAGGTTTGGTGCCTCTTGGTTTTGCGAAATTATGGGCTGATGCTTGCGAGGGATGGCGAGAAGTGGAAGAGGCTGGGTTGGTTTTCCTCGGAAAGGGATTGGTTCGAAGGAAGAAATGAGGTTGAGATCACGTTGGTGTGAGGACTGATTGTTGCATAGGGATCGTATTTGGTGCGAACGCGGTGCACATGATAGCTTCTTCAGGGAGTGGTCATCCTTAACTCGGAGATGAGGATCAGTTACTCACGGTTGTTTCATGATCCCTGTCAATGGCAAGACGCAGGGATGCCATCTTATGACCTATGTAGAGCCATATCGTTGTTCCTCGCCACGTCATTACTGTTGACACATCTTCGACGGTCTGGATTCACCAACGAGATCATTATCCAGACATTCAGGCCCGCTGAAGATTAGCATCCTTTTGCGGCTGACGTTACCTGAAGGATTCAACTTCCAGATCGGGATGCATACGCGGCTGATGGCGTACCCGAGAATGCGAGAATGCGACCTATGACGAATATCACTACTGGCGAATTGTGGAGCACCTGTGACGAGCCAGGCTGAACCCAGACCAACTCACGGAGGCAGAATCCACTCCGTACTTCGTTCTTCGTACATCTGTAATGATACAAAGCACGCTGTGAGCCGTAAGGTGGCCGATTTTGACGTGATTCTGTTCACAGAATCCTCGTTACGCTGAAACAGAAGCCGTTTCGTATTCAATTCTGCCAGGATACAGACACCGGGTCTGTAGGTCAACATGGTGTGGCTACAGGGCCTCCCTCTGGCAGTGGTGTTTGCCTCATTGATCGGGAACTCTGCTGCACGCACAGCGAATGGACAAAAGCCAATCATACCGATTGACTCAGGTAGCAAGAACCCGTTTACGGAAGAGTTCGCCAAACTTGTGGAACAGACATTGGAAGATTGGAAGGTCCCCGGAGTATCAATTGCTGTAATCGACGGCGACGAGGTCTATGCCGAGGTAAGTTTTCTGCCTCTCCATCATGATAATCAAGCTCACACCATCACAGGGCTATGGATATGCAAGTTTGCCCCAAACAAAGGCAACGCCAGAAACCATCTGGTATGCTGGTTCTACAACCAAGGCATTCACCGCTGCCACTTTGGCCCATCTCATCGACTCCAAGAACTACTCAGCCTTGTCTCTTGGTTGGTCAACGACCATCTCGTCGATCATCCGAGACGACTTTGTCGTACAGGATGAATGGGCAACAAATCACCTAACACTAGACGATGCCGTCAGCCACCGCACTGGGATGGGTCGCCATGATGGATCAATACCGCAGGAAGTGAATGGCAAAACGACTACCGTGAAGGATGTTGTGCGAAGCATGAGACATCTACCTTCAGTCTCCGCCCCGCGCACCGAATTCCATTATTGCAATTTGATGTATATCGCGTTGTCGGACGTTATTGAGACGGTCACGGGCCAATGGCTTGGTGATGTCATGAAGCGAGTCATCTGGGAACCGCTTGGCATGAAATCGACCTACTTCAATACCCAAGACGCAATAGATGCCCCCGAACACTTCTCCACCGGGTACTACTGGGACGACACAGAAAACGCATACAAGAGTATACCAAATTGGATTGTTGACCCTATCAGCGGTGCAGGCGCCATCATCTCTAATGTCCTTGACTACGCGAAGTGGGTGAAATGTCTACTTCACGAGACCGCTCCGTTCTCACATGAAACGCATCAAGATATCAAAACTCCGAGAATGATAGCTTCAAAACTACAAAAAGGAGATGAAATTAAACTCTATGGACTAGGATGGTCACGAACATATATAAAGGGTCATGTGGTGTATACACACACTGGTGGGACGGTTGGCCACGGGTCGGCTGTATTTTGGCTCCCTGATGACAATTACGGCGTTGTAGCACTTGGCAATACCGCTGGTACTTCAAACGAGGCTGAAGAGGTCCTCATACACCACTTGATCGAAGGCAAGCTCGGCATTCCGGCAGACGACCACTCTGACGCCGACGAGCGACGTCAAAGGCAAGTTTCCATTTCGCTGTCGCGATGACGCTTATCACTAACTCAATTTAGCCGCAAGGAACACACAGTCAAGATGATCCAGGATGCAGATGATGCTATCGCTCGCTTATATCCGTATCGGCCTCACCCTCCACTGCCATCTACGTTGAACACGACCCAGTTACAGGGTCAGTACTACGACCCAGGATATGGGCTTCTCGAGTTTCGTGAACAACCCCATCCGGAAAACTCGCATAGAAAAATACTCGTGGCTAGCCAGCCCAATGCAGGGATCCGATATAAAATGAGCCTCTATCACGCATCTGGTGATTACTGGGTTGCACATGTGTTGTCTACCGATAACCCCACGTTGGTGGATGACTTCTTCGGGGCCAACTTCGAGCTGGGACCAAATGGTAAAGCAATTGGATTGAAGATTATCTTAGATGATGGGCCGGTTCTGTACAAGAAGGTTGATTGAAGGCACATGGTGTGCACATCACCCTTAACTCAACTTATTGTTCATCTTCTTCATCACTATCTGAATGCTCTGTTGCAACTTTCCATCTATGCGAGTCGTCAAAGCACTTGGCCCCAGCTGCTAAACACTCCACACAGGCAATAAACCCTCCATCATCGCATTTGCCGCATTCGTAATATTCACTATGAGTTTGAATGACCCGAGTACACACATCACACCAATATATGTTCTTATCGAACACGTAGGAAGTCTGCTCCCGCTTAGCAACAGGACCATCGAAATCCTCCTGTGTTTGGAAACCTTGCCCGCAGCGTACTGCTGCATAGCCTCCACCACTTGAGGATTTCCACTCCAGTGCGCCCACCAGGAAATAGTCTTTCCGAGGGAATCTCTAGAGTCCACGAGGATTCCTTCGACCGACAGCAACTCCTTCACTACACTTGAGTGCCTATTTTTTGTGGCTACAAATAGTGCTGTGGACGCATACCGGTCTTTGATGTTAACTTCCGCCTGCTGTGAGAGAAGTAGCTGGACGACCTTGTTGTTTCCACACAAGGCACCATGGAACAATGCTGTCCGTCCATACTTATCTGTCTGATTCAGGTTCAATCCAACAACCTCTAGTGGGACCTCTAAAATGCCAACTTGCCCATTTATGACTGCCATATGAAGCAGCGTCTGCCCACTGCGGTCCGAAGCTGTCGCGTTAACCCCTTTCGCGAGACAAGTCTTTACTGCCTCGACATGTCCGCGACTCGCTGCACACCGAAGTGACGTCCACCCGTCATCATCTGTAGCTGTGATATCGGATCCCAAGTCGACAAGAAGCCGGATGATGTCAACATGCCCATCGTATGCCGCCC
Organism: Mycogone perniciosa; assembly: GCA_025331125.1. Lineage (NCBI taxonomy): Eukaryota > Fungi > Ascomycota > Sordariomycetes > Hypocreales > Hypocreaceae > Mycogone > Mycogone perniciosa. Next base: position 159,927 of record JAOALB010000062.1, on the reverse strand, counting down.
TGCCTAGCGGCCTGACCCTTCACGATCTCTGGCAGTAAGATCAGCTCCATTTGCAATGAGGAGATGGATTATGGTGATATTGCCCTTGCGTAATGCACTTTCCAGTGGATTGCTCCCAGAATCATCGGTGACAGCAACGTCGGCGCCTCTTTGAAGGGGGATTTCAGCGATTTCTTCTTGGTCCCCTTCGATTGCTACCTGTAACGGAGTTATTCCCATGCTGTTCGTGATTGAAATGTCAGCGCCATGGTTGAGAAGGAGCTCAACAACTTCGATGTGCCCATATTCGCATGACAAGCACAATGGCGTGTTGGAGCGTTCCTCTTCGGCTAAACTGTCTACCCCATGTTCGAGAAGTAATCTTACAACTTCGGTGTGGCCGTCCATGGCTGCTCTAGTAAGAGGTAATTCCCCATCGGTCTCAATCGTCAAGTCTGCACCGTTCTCAAGAAGGACACGGGCTAACTCAGTATCCCCCCCCAAAAAAACATGCAACAAACAACAGTGTTATTCCGTCATTCGTTGCAGCATTTGGATCGACTCCTTTCTTTGCAAGAAAATCCACCATTCCACTGTGGTTGTTCAGACTCGCCCACCATATTACTGCACGTCCTGTGTCGTCACGCACAGAAATATCAGCACCGTTGTCGACAAGTAGACGTATGACGCCCATAAAACCAAAATATGCAGCGCAGAGCAAAGGTGTGCATCCGTCTTTGTCGGGGACAGAGGTGTCAGCTCCCCTTTTCAGAAAGATCCGGATCAGCTCGACATGACCCCTGATGGCTGCAATATTCAGTGGTGTCTGCCCGAAAGAATTCGTAATCGCCAAGTCAGCACCTTCATCGAGGAGTAATGAAGCAACCCCGACATCTCTGAATTCTGTGGCTTGGTGTAGCGGCGTATCTCCGCGCTCATCCCTAGTCATGATATCGGCATCATGCTTAAGTAGTCTAGTCACTTCAACGTGCCCATGTCTCGCAGACTGATGGAGAGGCGTGGACCCGATGTGATCTGTAGCAATAAAATCCGCATCATTCTCAAGCAGCAATTGAGCCAGCTTCGCATGACCCTCAAGACCTGTTGCATGAAGGGGAGTCCGCATCTTCATAACATTTGCGCCTGCTTTAATCAGAGCCTTCGTAATTATCTCGTTTCCGTTCTTGCAGGCAGCCAGTAATGCTGTTTCCCTCAAAAAGGACGTCTCGTCTAGGCGATTCTCAAATGTTCCAATCAGTCGGACAGTGGTTTCCGTCAAATCAAGCCTCGAAGAGTAGTATAGTGGGTTGGCTGTTTTCTCTCCTTTCTCAACTTCCCCAACCTCGTGTTCCTGCAACTTCTTTTCGTCGTTTGAATCGAGCCATTGTCTCCATGGTTCCCAGTTTTCGTTTTCCTCGTCGAAGAGGGCATCTATGAGCCCAGACACGTCTGTATCTTTCGATCGCCCAAGTGAGCGTGACGATGCCACAGACCAGCTGCATAATTCTTGAAGGACCTATAAACCTGACCAGGGCTGTCTGTGAGCTCTGCTTCCCAAAGCTGCTCGAACAGGATGTATTGGAGACATAACCTCGCCGACACCGTATTCTCTTCTTTTTCGCTGGAGGACCACAAGCCTTCGTTGGCTTTCAACGTATGTGCAAGGGTCGGGCTGTGATGGAGGAAGTATTCTTTCACTAAGAAATGAGCGAGGCGCACAGTCCAGGATCCAGCGTATGATCCCCCAGCTGAGCTTTCTCGAACATTTAATAGTGACCTGCAAAGGCCTAAGATCTCGCTATTGATGTAGTCTTCGTCCACGATGTCGGGCATTTCGTCGACAAGAAGTTCATCGCTGTCAATATCGATTAACACTGCCTCTGCAATCTGATAGACAGTAGGAGGCTGCAACACAAATGCTGCCCATCTCAGCAGGGAGAATGCGCGATACCTATCGGCATTTGGGAGTTGTAGCATTTTCGCCCAATTCCTTTGGTAAAGACTGTCAAGACTAGACCGGGGGGGGGGGTTTATCGATGGCATCTTCAAGCTGTTTCTGGTTCTTCCAGCTCCGCAAAGAATCCTCCTGCATTTTGAGCCACAGAAACTGACCACCGCAGCGCTCTGCCATTTTCTGAGAAATGCCATTCTTGAGTGATTCGCTCTTTTTCGACAGCTTCTTTTCGACAATACTTCTCGAATAAAGCTTGTTGTCTTCTTGGACATTCTCGGCGACATCGTATACTCAGAGAAGGCGATCTGAGTGCTTTCGATGTCACATCGAATCTCAGGTTCGTCTCGACTAACGATGGAGATTCGTAAAAAACTGACAATCGAGTCGCCTCGCCCTGTACTGTCTCTCCTAGCTAGCCATGTGCATTCGTCAAGCCCATCTATGACAAAAACACAGCCTGGAACGATCTGAACGATCTCCTGAAAGATTTGAAGATCGTATGGCTTCATACAGGTCATCGCGACTCTCAAAATCGGACGAGAAAAAGAAGTGCGCTACAGGACTTGTAACGGTTTCCGAGAGGAATCGGACTAGTCGAGCGCAAGTGGATGTCTTTCCGAACCCAGCAGGCCCAAATCCACGTCAGTTTTGGTGTTGCTGCCTCGTGCGGTAAGCCAGGTGACAGCCAGTCAAGAAATTCGGACCGATCAAGAATCCAGTCACAGGTGTTGCTTAACCTCCTTTGGACGGTTTCGTCGTAAATCTCGCTGGGAGGAAAGCGTACCAACCAAGCGTGAAGATCTCTGCGCACCTCAGCTTGAACTTCGGCATCCAATCTTTCTAGAACCTTTCGAAACTCTTGCAGGTCTTGAGAGACGCTAGTCACTGGCATCTCGGGCGAGCCATCTGGAACCAGGTCATGTAATTGCTGCACTAGCATTCTGAAGTATGCAACTTGTGCAGTTCGCTTCTCTTTACCTCCCGTCATCCAGCTCACCCGCTTCTTCGTCTAGAGCCTTGTGGTGATCCTGAGAGAGGGCATCTTGAGACAGAACATCCTCAGATATAATGCCTGCTCCTCGGTTCAGTCCTACCGCTTTGCCCGATTGCTCCAATCGCAGGCTGTGGGGGCTGTAGAATCAGTCTTGAAGCGCTTGTAGTCGTTGAGCCTGTCTGCTGCTTCCAAATTTGTCGCAGAAATACGGGTGACCCCGAAGAATGCCCTGAATGATTCCATTGTCCATGATCGTCTTTATTGGAGAAGATTTTGACATCTTCTCGTTATAACGGAGGAGATTGTCTGCATGTCGCGATGATCGTATGGAAGCGGCTGTGATGCGGCCTGTTTTTGGGCCAACAGGCCCCTTCTGGTATTCTTTGAGGATGAGTCGACAAGGCTCACTGAGGCCCGAAGCGTGGCAGATTTCGAGTCAAATAAGAAAAATCACCGCCCCGTTTGCTTTGAGAGAGTTGGGGAACGACGGGATGAATCCGACCATGCAATTGGGATTGCGAGAGCAGGGCATAATGACGAATTCTGGCAACTCAGCTAGCCAATCTGCGCGTAATGAAGCGTTCATGGTTTCTTATATGTGATACAGCTTACTGGGGAGTTTCTCAATGAATTGATCAATATAAGAACGCGTTCTCTCTCTCTCAACTCAGATGAGGCTTGATTGAATTGGGGCTACCTATGTAAAGGGAACGCCATGGACGGCATCTCCACATCGGCTTCAGCCGCGAAGCTAATTTAAGCCCCCAAAACGGTTCAACAAAAAGATAGTAGCTCAAAATTGAGAATATGACATTAACAGTTACGAAGTACTTTGAACTGGCTGAAATGAGCCAATTTCGGCTCACGGGATGCATAATCCTCCCCCTTCTCTTCCTCCACCAACGTACGCGAACATCTCAACATACCCCAACTTCAATCAATCACCTCGACCTTTTCAGAGCTTGATACAAAAAAGGCGCTAGTTCATATGCGGTAACAGAAAACAATTCCTCCTGCTTGCACTCTGAAATGGAAAACACACTCGGCATCACCCATCGGCAACACAATCCCGACCATTAATGGCGGCGCCTTCGACATGGGTCCGATCTTGATGCAATCTTTAGGGTAGGTACGAAGTACTTCGTAGATAATTCCCAGATACCCTAGAACGAGGAGAAGCAGATTTCGACTTGGTTGCAGCGCTTCCTGCTGTTGGTAGGGCATTGCTGAGGCTAGGCAGCGTTCTCATGATGGAGACAGCAATGTTTAGGAGCTTTATTGCTATGATATGAAATAGTGCTTTGTAATGTTAATAGTTGATGTTTACTCTTGTGTTTTTTTTAGGCTAATAGCAGACTTACGTTACTGGATCACATCAGATCACCAAGGTCAATACATAGAATAAGGCTCTTATGTACTTTCATCTCCTACGATACACCAACCATAGACTAATTTCACTGTATATTTCCCGTAGCTCTTTTCCTCTCGTGGAGGTATTAATAGAGCATGTATTATACACCATTGCTGGAAAGTTGGAGTTGGAGCAACATTTGGACCGACAACGTTGCCTCAAGCTTTGGGAATCGTTTGCCTTACTTCCAGACAGAAAAGCTTGATGGACTGACTACTGTGATTAAAAGTTGAGCCGATTCACCCTTTCTTAAGAATACCTAGACCGATTTCATTTTCAATTATTATGTAGTCTCTGAATTCAACCAGTCTCTCTCATATGTGCCGACCAGTCATTCAATGATGATGATAGCCACGAGGACAAATAACATAAAAGGTAACTTGAAGGTTATAAAAAAGGGAGCGAAGAGAGAGTGTGTGTTTAGTGTAAAAAGTAGTTGTATTCTTAAAAAACTATCATAATCCAAACTGTATAATCAGGCATTCCTGACTAGATCAACGTCCAAACTCTGTCTTTAATTCCCCTAATCTCAACTGGTTGAACGAAAGACTTGAAGTGAAAAAAATCTAGTAATGGAGATCTTTTCTACCATTCTAATAGATTCCGACGTCTTGAGAGGTTTGTTCGTCTAATAGTAGTACTGGCCATCCTTGCCATCCTTGTGGTCGTCCTTCTTGTGGTCGTCCTTGTGGTCGTCCTTCTTGTGGTCATCCTTGTGGCCGTGCTTGGGGAACTCAAACTTGCGAGGAACGCAGTAGGGGCTCTTGTTCTCCCTGTTGAATTTGCAGACGGTCTTGCGAGAGCAGTGGCCCCCAAACTAAGACAAGACTTGATTAGAACTCTTCATGCTCAGAAATCATGGCGGATAGGGACAACACTTACCACCCATCGGCCCTGGGTATTGCAGACTTGCCAGCCGCTGTCGTCCTTGAGGCAATCATAAGTGCCAGGCTTGCACTCCCTGCGGTGGTGGTCCTTGCCATCATGGCGGTCCTTGCCACCATAACCATAGTGGTTGTGGCGGTCCTTGCCACCATAGCCGTCATCATGGCCACCATAGCCGTCATCATGGCCACCATAGCTGCCATCCTTGCCACCATAGCTGCCATCCTTGCCACCATAGCTGCCGTCCTTGCCACCATAGCCGCCAACTCCCTTGCCATAGCCATCATTGCCATCATAGCCGCCTGGGAGGGCAGTGGCTACAGCAGCCAGGGCTGCGGTGGTGATAGCGAGGAACTTCATGTCGATTGTTGAAGGTGTTTGAAGTGAATGGATAGAGTTTTTTGAGCAAGCGGATTGTTGAGAAGGCTTTGTAGTGTAGTGAGCTGGGTGTTTGATCTGTTGGTGATGAAGAAAAAGACTGGATGTTGACGGAGAGGCCTGGGGTTTATATATCCAAATTTCCTCACGTTACCACAGACCCCAGAGACCAAGATGCAGTATTGAAACTCGATGGAGAGAGCGTATGCGAAGTCGGTGAGCAAGAGCTGATGAACTGACTTGCATGCTCAACGTACGAAGAAGCCTCGCAGTTCGTATTTCGAATTAAACTTTACTGAGAATCCATGTCTCATTCATCCTCAATTGTGAGTTGTAAGAAATCTTCTGTGACGATGACGTCGCAATACTTCGCACAGAGACGATAGAGATGATGGGTAAGATTATCTCATTACTACTTCACTACGAACAACTGGCAATGCCATCAATCTAGGTTTAAGCAAGATGTTTAAGGAAACTCAAATTCAGTTCGTATACCCTCAATGAGGAATCCGCGTGATCTCGATTCCGGATATCAGAATACCGGTGAGGAGGAAGCTGATATTTCCTTTATATAATACTTTCATGGGATTGGGCCAGGTAAACAACGCATGCCATCGTCTGATCTATTCACGGTAAAGGATATCAAAATATTTGATAATCCCTTTTTATGAAGCTTTGATGGCGTTACTTGGCTTACATCGTATAGTAGTAAGCTTAAATGATCTGCAACGCCTCGGCGATCCGTTTAGCCCGAGTGGCAGAGAGCTGAATCGCGACCGATCAGCCGCTACTTTGTTATGCATAAAAGTGAAACGACACGACATTGGAGATGCAGGGACCAGGCTAATAGAATGCATAAAAAAACCTATTCTGAGGCGAGCGCCAGGGACATTCCTCGAATTTGTGTTTGTTCTCCCAAAGAGAGTTGTCTCAAGGGGCAAAGACTAATTCCACAGCCAGCATTAAGTCAGACGAAAAGCAACATGGCATATTTACTTCATAGTCCGAGGACAACAGCTCGAGGAGATGACGCAACTCAAGGGCCATGTCATAGCGCATGACATGTACAACGACGTCAGCATAGACCGTCTGGTCAAGGGCAAGACCATCCGTTTCGTCCATCACGGCCCGTTTACTTCGTACGAAGTACTTCGTAACAGACTTCTTATTGTGAATTCATGAGGGAGCTGCAGTTCCTGTGCGAAAAGTCTACAGCCTGGCCGTCGTAGTTCGTGTGGTGGCATGATTCATTACGCCAAACATCCTCCCTGAAGCTAAGGGTGCTAGGTAATCAAAGCACTCGACCTCTCCTTCTTCCGTCGTCAAGTCGAAATTTGGGGTAGTGCGCTCAGATTTGAAGATTGCCAGGCCGTCACGAATCTGTCGAGCTTCGTCACGGAACTTGCTGGCATCAGCTTCTCCTTGGTCTCTTCGTATCATTGATAGGCGATAGAGAGATCGGGCAACGGCCATCGGATACCAGGACTCCCGGTAACGCAGTGATTTGTTAATGTGGTCACTAGTTGTATGTCAGAGTTGGTCAGAATAGCTCATGATTGTCGTTTTAAAAATGGACTCGAAGCAAATGAAACTCAACTCACGCAGCTTTATGTAAACTGCCCACCTCATGGTGCACCACTGCAACGGCATAATGACTGTCAAGTGTGTATGGATCACAGTCACCAAGCGTAATCTCTCGCAGAGTGAGAGTCCTTCCGTGTTCCTCGAGGGCCTCCATTGTTGAACCAACGCAGAATTGCATGTTACCGAGGATGAAGGAAAATAGCATCGTAGCTCCAGCATTAATGCCCTTGTTGTCTTCCAACATTTTCCGCGCTTTTTTCATCATATTGATTGCCATACCCTTCTCGCCTTGATACAAAGCTATATGGGCAAGATTCTTATAGTACTCCGCAAAAGGAAATGGGGTAGCCATTTTGGTAGCCCATTTTTGTTTGACTTCGTATGATTTTTCTAAAATGGGATGTGCTCGCTCGAAGTCATTGGACGTCATATAGGCCCATGCTAGATTGTTGTACGCACTGCCTAAGAGAAGGCCGTCTGCCATCTTTGCTTCATTCTCCGATAAGCATGCAATATGTCGTTTTCGAAGATCCAATACCCGACTCATATGCTCCAGGCAGCTCTCTCGGCTATCTGGTCCGGCGTTCAGCTCGAACGAGGCAATGACCGCAAGAAGGCCGGCGCGGATCGGATTTGGATCATGCCTGTCAAGAATTTTATCACATATCTCCTCAGCAGTTTTAAGCATATCCCTTGTAAAACCTGATGGAATGTTCTTCTCCCAGAGGTAGTTTCCAACGTCAGAAAATAGCTCCGCAAGTTCGAGGAAAGGATGCAAAGGTCTCTCGGGGATCACAAAATTGTAGTAGAGACTTCGCACGTTGCCTATATACTTCTCGAATATGGGCCAAAGATGGTTAATAGGATCTCGGTATGGCGACTGTCTAGGTACGACTCTCCGCACGAGTTCGAAGGCTTGGCGGAAGCGTGCTTCCTGGCTGTCGTGATTTTCGTCCAATTTGAAAAGCAGGACTTGCTGCACCGAACGGTGAACCAAGAGAGCAGGAAAGATCGATGATTGGTTCAATATTGCATCTTGTGTGTTGGTCATTGGTTTTGCCTGAAACTGGACCAGATGGTGTGATTTCAATTCTTTCTTGATCCGCAACTGACTGTGACATAGTTAGCCACCAAGATTGCTTTCCCAGAGCAGCGATGAGGGGACTTACCTAACATTTTGAGAGATACCCAGATGCTGAAGGACTTTTGTCCCTTGTTTGGGGAACACCATATCTTCTGGAATTCCGTTGGGGTCTAGAAAGGCTAGACACTCGAGTAAAACACGAACATCTTGGTGTAAGGTATCAAAAGCTAAATCAAAAACCACAGCAAAGTTACGTTCATAGTGGAACGTGGTCATCGGTTCGTCTTTCCTGTCTGTAATCCAGAATGTGGAACGCTCGCTCCTCTTTCGAATGTTTTCAATGAATTGTGGTAAAGGACAATGTGTTTGGTTGACTACTCCGGCGGCGTGCGCGATGACCAAGGGAAGTTCACCAATTAAGTCTATCACTTCCTCAGCGTCGGCCCTATCGGCGGATTCATCATTCAAGTAGTGGTAGAGTAGATTGACGGCCTCCTCTTTTTTCGTAAACCCTTGAACATGAATGCTATGCGTTGTGAGGTCTTGCATCTCCGACAGTTGTGTCGTGATGATGATCGAGCCACGTATAGAAGCCGGCAGGTAAGGTTGTAGGGCATCCTTGCTTGTAACATTGTCAAACACTAGAAGCCAGGTATCTTCTAAGATTTTATTGAGTTTTTGGTCAAGGTTTTGAAGCAATTGGTGACAACGAACCGGTATTCCCCAGCCAATGCCGCGACAGCGAGATATTTTGGTCTCGGCCTCTAATGCATGAATCTGGGGCAACTGTAGTGGCAATCGAGGCGAATGAGTTTGCCAACTCTTCGTCGTGCTCCGAATGAACCCAGAACACATAGTTGAAGGACTCCCAAAATCGATAGGTATACTCCAAGGCTAGTGACGTCTTGCCGCTGCCTCCAATCCCATGCAAAGAACACGACTGCCGGCGGTTATTGGGCTTCAGGTAAGAATGAAGCAGATCCAGCTGGCTTTTGAGGCCAAAAAGCCTATCATTTTTTGGCAACATGTTGGGGCTTAATGTTGTAGCAACTTTGACAGGCAGCGAGATTGGTCTGCGTTCCTTGACGATTATCTCGCAGGTGAGAACATCCACTTCAGCCCGGAAATTAGTTCCGTGGCGTCGAAGTGTTGATTCCAAAACAGCAATCCCCTTTAGGAAATTGGTTTTTGGCGATAAAGCTTTCAAAAAATTCTCTGCCACATTCGTTAGGATGTTCAATTATGCTGGGAAAGGTCGGGGTTTACTCAGTGGTCTGTTGAGCAAATACTGTCTGGTGTCCAAGAGAAAAGTAACATAACTGTTGACGAGATCAAGTGTAATAGATCTCAGTTTGGTGCCTTTGGGAAATAAATCCAAGTAGCTCTTGAAGTTCGGCAGCAAGCTGGTTATATCACTCAGTATCGTTGTCACTTTGTCAAGAGTCGCAGTTGCGCCCCGTAAGGCCTGCTGAGGCGCTTAGCAAAATGCCCTGGCAACAATCAATGAAGTTGTAACTGTAGGAGACTGCGTTGCCAGGGGGTACAGTACTTCAAGAACAGCAAGGATAGAGCCCCAGACTAGTGCTGGTGCGTTACCTGTGAGAGAGGAGGGAGAGACTCCGCATATCACGGTCCCAAAGTCTCTCACAATTCCGAACGTAGGCTGCAATTTCTCCAGGTAGACCATGAACTTGGAGTTTCTATGAGATTCGTGCAGGGCCTTGAGATGCGCATTGAAGGTTTTGATGTCCATTGTTTTCATGACCCTATCGTGCTCCTCCTTTCCAAGACGTTGCATGTGCTGCTTCAACGCCGCCTGCCACAACTGAGTCAACTCATCCGGTGAATCTGACAAGTCGACCATGTTCGGCGTTAAAGGAGGGGTTTTAGAGAGTACACAAAGAAGCGTCTCGCTTAAGCCGCGGGAAGAGGGAAAGTGGCATAGAGGGTGGAATTTGAGAGAGCCCAAGCTTACAGGCAGTTCCGATCGCGGTATGTATTCCTCAGTACGGGAGATGCATATCGTCTCTCGAACTGTGGCGGGTAGGTTGGGTAGGCTGGTCCAAATAGGGGTTCGACGCAATTTGGGGGGGCTGAGCGTAAGCAGCAGGCCTGAATATCTTTGGTCAAAGTTCCGGAATGGACATTGGTCATGATACGATCATATGGTATCACAGACTCGGGCCATTGACGCACTAGTCCACTACTGGAGGATTGTCTCACAGGTCTTGGGTTACATGTATTAGATGATGTGCTGGTGGAAGAGGCGCGAGCGCCTTGGCACGAGTATGTGCTACAGCCCAGGCTGTCCAACTGGCTCACTCCAAGATCTCTTACGTACGGAGTACATCTCACGCTTTCAGCTCTGAAATACATCCCTGAAGGGTTGTATACTCGTCTTGCTTGTACAGCTGAAGCAAGATCGTCACGTCTAGAAAGCGAATTCATTCTGTTGCGTAATGTGCTACCTAAGGTAACTGCGCACCTCTTTTCTAGGGGTCGAGTGGCCTAAATCTACAGATGGTGGGAATCTAACTTCTTGTTCTCAATCTGGTCTGCCAGCGCTTCAATATACCTCTCCAGTATCCCAACTCCAGCCTTGAGATCCTCATCAGATCTTCCAGGGGGCACATGAATGAACGCCACGTTGAGTGGAGCATCACGCCTGTAACCCTCAGCCAACGAGCTGTAGAAAAACCATTCACACAAGTTGTGCCCAGCATTCACAGACACGCGCATGTTGTAGTGCTGCTCATTTGTCAGTCACCTAGCATTCTCTCAAAAAGAATAGCATGTGCAAGCACATACTGGCAAGGCAGCGTGTGTCGCCTTCTCGGCGGCTTCAATGTCTAAGTCTGGGCCCAACTCCGCCGGACAGCTATCAAAGCGTCCACCAGGCTTGTAGTCATCGGGGTTAGGGAGGTTACCGCAGTTGTCAGGGTGAACATAACCGTCTCTCCGCGCAAAGCTCTCAAAGCAATAATTGGGCTCTCGAGTGCGCATTCCCAAGTGTATCATGAGTTGTACCTCGATGTGCTCTCCGGGCTTGGCCGAGGGGTCATAGAGCGAGGCATTACCGTTCCACATGCCCTGGACGATTTCCCTCGAGGCTTCATACTCGGCTGGTAGGTTGGGAATCACCTTGAGGATTTTTATATCGGATTTACCTTCTCGAGAGAAGGAGTCTGGCAGAGCATCTTTAAGCACAGCGGCCGAGTTGTAGTCGAGACCGGAATTGTACAACTGAATCCTCGTCAGCTCAAAGCGATTTTCGGGATGTATGAGGGAATAAATAGTACCCCGCCTCCAGTGATGCCGACAAGGAAGCTCCCTCCTGAGCCTAGGGTGAGTTGCTGCGTAGTCATGGTGATGGGTGGGCGATTCAATGAAGGCTGTGGCGAGAGAGTTGTTCTTCTCACAGTCGCTAGGACTGGCGAGTAGGGCAGAAGACGGCGCGGGAGGTAATCTGCAGTACTAATCCTGTGAGGAAGACAGCGGAATAGCTTTAAGTAGGTCATTCAACTAGAGATGGTGCCTGCGTCCCGCGTTGCCTTTGAGATGGCTCCTTCTGGGGTTGAGTGGGCAGTGGGATCTGAAGAAGTTGCGCAGCTCAGGCATCAATCAAAGGAACTTGGTGAGCGCTCTACGGAACAAATTCAACACCGAAGCAGGCTTGGCAGTTCTTTGTCCTCATACGTGGCACCGCCTAGGCTTCTGCCTCGTGTTACACAGCATACAGGCGGCCACCACTCCTGGCGAGGCATCAAGTGAGGACTCAAGTTTGTCTCTACCCCGCACACAGATACAGGTCGAATCGCTTCAGCTGTAATATTAGTTACGAAAATGTGAAACTATAGGTCTTGACCGGCTGCACGTCGTTTTCGTTGATCACATTGCGTGACTCCTTGTATCACTCGAGATCTTGCCTAGGGGAGCGACGGAGTGGGCCCGGTAGACAATGAGGTGGAATATCCTCTCTTATTGGACTCATGCTCACCGAACGAAAGACCGCTTCTGCGAAGATGCGCTGGTTGGTGGCCTGGCTTTCCATAGTTTGGACAGTCGAGGCGATCACTGGGCTAGGCATGTGCAAGTTGACTGTGTACTGGCTCATCACACATTGCCAGCTCAAAGCAGAGCCTCGTGCATGCAAGTATAAATTATCCCACTTTGTGCTGAGACCGAGAAACTTGACAAAGCTTCCTCTTGCTTCAACTTCCACTCCAGTCTCTCTCATGCAAATCGATTGTCATCGCAACAAAAGACTACTAGCCAGTGCAGCTGAGAAACCCCCAGAACCTCACCCTCAGGTATGTATTTCTGACTATACTCACCTCTTCAATCCCCCATTATGTTTGCCCAGTCTTTCATCTGACGCTGTGAAAGCTTCCTCCTGCCCCTGTTCCCACTGAGAATGGAGACAGCGAACATGGTGCAGCGCCCGTTCTCCTGGGTTCAGGAGATCGAGGCAAAGGAGAGGACAGAGAACCGTCTCCAGCCATGGAAGAAAACCTTCGGAAACAGGGTTGATTGTGTTTTTGAAGATGAGGAGGAGATTGTTCATGTCAACAACAAGCATGTGTCGGGCCAGACCATCAAATTCTGTGACTACGATGTGCAGGCAAACGGCTAAGTCAGGTTGAGAACCATTTGGCCGCTGGGGGAGTCCCTCCAGCAAGGTCCGATTGTTTCGGTTTGCTGCTCTTCAATCGTGGGGGAGCCCAGTTCATAGCTATTCACCACAACTTGCTCTCTTGCTGATGGCCGGTTCGATGGAACATTATTGACTTGGGACATTCGTTTAAATGAAATGGATTGCTTTATTGTGTCAATGCAATGCATGTGTCTAATCTACTTCGTGGCGGATAAACCTTCCATAATTCCGCGCCTTTCCTCAATGCTTCGCATATACAAGCATGAAATATACTAGTCGTGTCTTTCTGCGTGACCCTGGCGGATTTTGAGGCCAAGGGGCTCCTAAATTCCATAGAAAAGATAGAATACCGTGTTCTAGACCGCTCAGTTATATTGATTTGCGCTTATGAAGGTGGTGTGGACTCATGCAACCATGCAACCAATATACATCATGTTAAGAAACAGCTAGAGAGCATTGATTGGTCCACGCGTGTACTCGAGAATATAAAATCGTTACCTCCTTTCCCTCAAGACGCTCAGAGCGAGGTTCTTTTCCGCTCGGGCGGTACAAACGGCCAAGACGTGACAAACCGATGCCTGATCTCCTCCCACCCACACAGCAGCATCCCCACACCAGCAAGATTTGTCAAGAAATTTGACCTTGCCCTTGGACAATTATGGCTGCAAAAGTCACGATAGACCTCAAATACCTGCAGTGGCAGGAGCTCTACGAGACAGAGCGGCCATTCCAGCTGTTCATAGACATACCTCCGGATGCCAAGGATCGCCGAGTCAGCAACCTCGTCTTCGAAAAACATGCTGTAGGAATAACTGATATTCGCAACCAAGTTGAGAAGTTCTCTCTCGACACTCATGGATTCATGGTCCTTCGTGATCGTACGGGGGTCACTGATTTCACCAACCGTGACATGGTTGAGAAAGTATACCTCCCAGAAGTCGAGCGACTAGTACGGACACATCTTGACGACGTCGATCGCTTCTTTGTCTTCAACTGGCGAGTATGTTCATGTGGATCTGGGGGGTTCCACCCATAGAAGGTGTGTATGGGGCTAATAAATGATATAGTTGAGAAACACTGAGCCTGAGGTCCCCGGTCAGATCGATCTCAATGATCCGACAGACTTTCGTCGGCCAGCCACCCACTTACACGTTGGTAAGCTACCGCAACCGCAGCCGCAGGATGAGTAAACTAGCGTAGCGAAGCCTGGCCATTGACTTCATCCTAGATCAAAGTCCTGCTTCAGTTTTGAACAGGGTCAAAATGCAATTTAAGGATGAGGCAGACCAGTTGCTCCAAGGACGAGTGCGAGTGGTCAAGTACGGCATTCCCAAACTGCTTCCAAACTTCTTCCAAACTGCTTCTAAGACTCATGCTGATAGCAATGACGCAGTGTCTGGCGACCAATTGTCAGTGTCATAGGCGATTGGCCGCTTGCGCTGTGTGATGGAACTACAGTTGATCCACACGACCTGGTTGAGACGGACCACATACAGCGCAAATACACAGGGCCTACCATGTACTCCCTTCACAATCCCAATCACAAATACTATTACCTTGGTGGCCAGCAAATGGACGAAGTTCTCATCTTCAAAAACTTCGATTCCAAACAGGGGGTCTGTCCTTGTGAGTATTGAAATGAACAAATAACTTTCACCACCATTCCTCTGACCACTTGAGGCTCGCAGACGCGCCCCATGCTGCGTTTAGAGACCCAGTTCAGCGACCGAATGGTCAGCCCCGAAAGAGCATCGAGGTTCGATGTTTGGTGTTTAGTCGACCGGAACACCTGACTGCGTGATTTCCCCTTTGGGAGTCGTCGTCAACCTCAAAATCCGAAGCTCAAGTCCGCCAAGAATCTCACAAGTAGACGAGTTCCCAAGTCTTTCGGTATTCTGTCTGATGGTGTTTCTGTGGCATGTTAGGCTTACAAAGAGTGCTTCCCTTCTACACAAGTTCCAGCATTGGCTTGCCAAGAGCAAATATTAGATAGGACAAGTTCAACTTCTTCAAGGATGAGGTTGAACAGAACGAAACGGCATTGTTCTATAGTGGTCGTCAATTTGTAGCAACTATGCTCTAACAATATGGTCGACTAATCTCTTTGTCATACTTGCAGCATAGTGTAATTCATCGTAACTACGTGGTGCGGCTCGTTTAGCAACGTCTGTAGTCCCAGTCAGTTTCTATCGCATCAGATAGCTCCATGTACGGCGTCCTTGAAGAACCAGATTACTGTTTCTTCAGTGCTTCAATGCCCTCAGTCGGCCTTGGTCTTCCCTGGCTCCTCCTCTCCTCCTCGGCGCCGCTCGCCTTCCACGCACTCAGAATCAGGTTCACAATGTGATCCACGCCCACATCCTTCTTCACCTGGGCAAACACAGTCGGTCCTCCCTCTCGCATCTTCCTCGCATCCCGCTCCATAACACCCAGATCCGCACCCACGGCCTCGGCCAAATCCGTCTTGTTCACCACGAGTAAATCACTCTGGGTAATGCCCGGACCGCCCTTTCTCGGCACCTTGTCGCCACCGCTCACGTCAATGACGTAGATGATGAAGTCGGCGAGTTCACGACTGTAGTTGGCAGCTAGGTTGTCACCTCCAGACTCGATGAGCAGGAGGTCCGAGTTGAATTCTGTGTGGAGATCCTCCAGGGCGGCAAGGTTGGCGGAGATGTCTTCACGCACAGCGGCGTGCGGGCAGCCGCCGGTTTCGATGGCACGGATACGCTGTGGGGGGAGGGCGGCGTGGCGGGTGAGGAATTCGGCGTCTTCGCGAGTGAAGATGTCGTTGGTGACGGCGGCGAGGGAGTACTTTTCACGGAGGGCGAGGCAGAGGGCCAGCATCAAGGCCGTCTTGCCGGAGCCAACGGGACTATCCGAGTCATAGAGTTCAGTAACAGCTTTCTTGGTCGATATGGAGGGCGAATATCGAGTAGTTGGAGCACATAGGAGCTACGTACCCGCCAATTCCAACTGTGAATGCTCGCTCAGACCAGACACGGCCCTCTATGATGGGCATCTCACGACCAATGTAGCTGCCTGGTCCATCGAGGATCTCGTGTGAGTGGCCATGCTCCTGGGCAGAGAACCCATCGTGCGAGTGGCTTGCGCCGCCTTCATGCGAATGTGAGTGTGACATATCGATCCGCGCACAGAGACTCGGTATTAATAGGACGATTTAGTGCAGTCTCCCAGGTGAAGTTGAGACGGCCTGATGCCTATGAGGTCAAAGATAAGAAGACGAGGGAGGGGTTGCTGTTAAGGCGCAGATAGCTGGGCTACTAGTCTGGATACCTACTAGGGAGGTCTCAGGCTAATATGAAGTTGGTTAAGTCGCGATCTGGAGCCGCATCAAGCTTTGGGGCTTCCTTCCATATCGAACTAGCTCCAACGGATTAATAATTATTAATGGTGCTCTTGAATTCAGTTGAATTCAGTCCCACTGTCCGAGATATCATCAACTTTCCATGATAGGACATACCTTCGAGCAACGGAGCTGGTGGTTGATGGGAAATTTCTTCTTGTTTTGCGTCATGAGATGATGTACTTTGTACAGTAGTACATACACACGGATCTATAATTACATTTCGTCCAGACCAATCAGCTCGAGTCCATCTGTTATCGCAGGCCGATATGTCTTTCGCCCAAACCCCTGTTCGTTTTACTGTGGACTCGCAGGCGATGGTGACGGGTTCTCTGGGGACACGATAGATGATGAAGCTGGGACCTCGGTCACGCCAGCATTGTCCAGGGCAACCTCCTTCTTCTTCGCCATGAACTCGCCGATCTTTTCCAACTGCTCGGCCGAAAGCTCCGGTTCACCGTGTGCCGCACGTAGCTCCCGATGCTTCTCGTGGAACTCGTCCAATGGCGTTTGCATGGACTTTAGAGCCTCCTGTCGTCCCTTCTTCGCAGCCTCTTCAATCTCCTTCTGTGCGATATACCAGGCCTCGTGCCGTGTTCGGAATCTTGAGTACTTGTTTCGAAGTTCGTCAATCACTGAATCTGGCATTGGCGGTGACAGCAGGCTGTAGTAGAATGTTCGGTCTTCGACTTGCTCGCGGACAGTATCGGCAGCCGTTGTCTCAAATTGGGGCACCTCAACCTCCGGCCAGGGAATCACAACGTTGAGCCCGGGAACCACCCGATCCCACTTCTTGCCGTACTGCCAGCGGTCGAGGGACATGTTGGGAGATTGCATATTCGGGGGAACAGCCTTGAGCTGATTTATGATGACATCTCTGGTAACTCCCGTCTCTGGATTCGTCAATGGGTACACAAGGCGAACGGAGTCGACGGAGAGCGGGATCGGCTCAATTCGGCCAGGGATGTTTTCAAACTGGCCAACAACGGGGGCCTAGATAGCAGTCTCAGTCAAGGTTCTTCACTCAGGTGGAATGTGTCATGTCACCTACCCGGTGGTGGTTTTCCAACGTCACCGACCCCGTCTCTAGCTGAATCGACTTGATGCGATCAATCTTCCCCTTGTCCGGACCGTCCTGAATGACTACCCGATCCCCAACAGCAAGATTCAGCTGCTTGGCACCACCAGCCCACGCACATCGCTGGTCGACCAATTTGGGGTGTACTTGATTCAGTCCGAAGTGGGACCAATCTCGTCTCACATTTTCCTTCATGACACCATAGTTGTTGAAGCCGAGATCTCGCTTGGGAGCCAAAGGCCCCAGTTCCCAATCCTCTTTCCGGGCTTGTCGGGCATCTTTGATGTTCTTGCGAACCTCTGCGACTGCGCTGCGCAGGGCATATCGGTTTCGCAGCTTGGAGTCGACGTTATCCTGGTCCATTTGATGTTTTGCGCGGCGAGATGCCTGGCGCTGGGCCTGGGCCACTCGCTTCACGAGCTTCTGCATGGCGGGCGGCAACCAATCGGTGAGTTCACGGGAATTTTCGACTATAAATCGCAGCCCATTGAGCAGACTTGGGCGCTGTTGGCGTCGCGATGTCGTGAAGACCAGTTGGTGATGCTCGTGGAACGATTTGCTGGTGTTCAGAATTCTCAACCCCGATTGAGCTAGCGCAGAACAAACCAGCACCGCATAGAACCGTGAACCGCTATGTTATACATACTGTGCCTTGGCCGCCTGGCTTTGTGCAGCCCACAGTGCAGAAATTGGCCACTCATGAACGCCCTCTATTTCAGCTAGGGCAGTCATTGCGATGCAAACACGGGGTCATCTTTACTTTGGTCAAACAAATTCCTGCTCAGCAGACCAAAATTATACGAAAGTTGGGGCTATCTGTCTGGGCCAAGCGCCGGAAGAAGCAATCAGGTGTGCTGCTACCAAGCTATTGATGCAAGGCAGACACAACAAGGTCGAGGCCCAGGACCACAGGCCTGTTGTGCTGTTTCAGACTTTCAGCAGGCGTTGGCGTTTAATCAATTGATGAGATCAGCGGAGGCAGACTTCTCCCAGACTCGGCGTCCTTGGAAGACAGGACGAGCCACCGGAATCACTAGTTAGATGCGATATTGGGTACGGAGTAATAGGAGTAGTACAAAGACATGTTGCCTAGTAGCACGAAGTAGTGTTGGACATTATATCGCGTGATTCATTGTTCTAGGTAATTGACGCTCTTGCATGTACGAGGCAGAATGTACTTCGTATAACTAGCAGTGCTGCTTGCAACATGGAAGTCCTAGACGCCCAGTGGTATCATGTAGGACTTTAGGCGGGAGGTTTTGCCACCCAGATCCATAACCAGTCATGTCAGGAGGCGCACAACTCGTGTCACCCTAGGCTTCGGGAAGCGGTCTGGCCTGGGGGTGATGACATGATTGTCCCTATGTACATATGTAAGTCCGGGAGTTGTGTCAACAGTGGCTGGTGAGGTTTATGTTTATCAACCATGAGGAATGTAAGACATCCATGTTTCGAGATACCCTATTCCATCTTCAAACGTCACGTTGACACGCACATGATAACCGGAATAAGAAAGAATAAGGAGAAATAAAGCATCGACTATGAAGTACTGGTAATAAAAAATTAAAGCATATGCGATAGAATACTTCTATTGGATCCGTCAACATCTGGATATGAATTCTCCCCTGATGTGATATGTGATGCGTAACGTGAATCACCGTTTTCAGAATATCGAGGTCGTCAGCTCCTCATGTCGCATCGTCATTGTCTCGGGGGGAGTGAATCTGACATATGGAGTACGCAAGTCCTAGTAGCGGATACTTGAAGCGAGAGTGAAAAAAATATAAGCCCAGCTGTATCTCACCTTATCGTGCTTGTACCTCCTCAGCCACCTCCTGCTGTAGGTACCAGGTACTGCGCTTCCAGGGTGCTGATGACTGCTTTTGTAGCGGTCAGTTGTGCTGTAATGCCTAAAGCTCAGTGCTAATCGGGGGCAGCTAGGGCATCTAGGGGGAATCTGGAGGCTGGGATGATCCTGCGTGCGCCAACTAAGCCACGCCTCCTAATTGCTGTGACAAGAAAACAAGCCTCATGGCCTCATGGCCGCGGAAATTATTTGTGGCCTCAGGACACACTGTGAACCGTTGTCCAGGCAAACGCCACTGCGCACAAGTACCCTTTAGCGCATGTGCACAGCGGAAAGATACCTTGGTGGTCCTGGCCTTCAGCTGCGCCTCATTCCTCGTCTGGCCGCCCCAAAAAGCACTGTAGTCCCCAGGCCAGGAGGGAGTTAGTTATCTCCCCCCAGCAGCAGCCGCCGCCAAAAGCCCGGCCCAGCACCAGCTATACTCTCTTCCGTCACAACCCCCTTCTGACGTCCGTCTTCTTTCTTCCTTTCATTCCATCGCCATCCGCCATCTCCCAACGCCTGAGACTCTCTGCCTTCATCTTCGCCAGCTGCAGCCTCCAATCCTCCGAATCACCGCCCACAGACACTATGGCTGAGATCCGCCGAAAGCTCGTCATCGTCGGCGATGGTGCCTGCGGTAAAACCTGCTTGTTGATGTGAGTACTCGTGGTTTGATAGTGATGCTACGTTGGTCCTTGGCTGTGCCTCAAACGGCCATCAACCAACGCGGGATCCAATCCATCACGCCTTCATTTCCTCTCCAGCACGATGGCTAACTGATTTGCTACAGTGTCTTCTCCAAGGGCGCTTTCCCTGAGGTACGAATTGTCGAGATCTGCATCCCCTTTTTCACCTGTCCCCTGTGTCCAGTAGTCGCCGCCAAGCACTACGCCAAAACACCTCCGCCATGTGAATCAATCGCCCGTTCGACCACGTGCGAGCAGCGTCTATCGAAGCATCTCCTCCACGGCACTGTATCGACATCTGTGCAGAGCATGATTGATCGCCAATTCCCTGGTGATGGATGCGTGATCAGTCTGCCTCGGCTTAGCGAGTCGAGACAAAGTCACGGGTATCCTATCGACACGCGATCCATGCAATCGACGACAAAAATCACATCTGCATCAACATCATTCCCATGACTCACACTCAAATACTGCAAAATCATTACCGGCGTAAATCGATACTGACTGTACTATTAGGTCTACGTCCCCACTGTCTTCGAGAACTATGTCGCCGATGTCCAGGTCGATAACAAGCACGTCGAGCTGGCCCTATGGGATACGGCTGGTCAGGAAGATTATGACCGTCTCCGTCCTCTCTCCTACCCCGATTCACACGTTATCCTGATTTGCTTCGCTATCGACTCCCCCGATTCCCTGGACAACGTTCTTGAGAAGGTACATCAAACACCCTATCTGTCATTTCTGCAAATGAGCGTGATGCTGACGCGTTTTGTCCTTGGTAGTGGATCTCTGAGGTTGTGCACTTCTGCGCCGGCCTTCCCATTATCCTGGTCGGCTGCAAGTCTGATCTTCGAGACGACCCTAACACCATCGAGGCCCTGCGGGCAACCAACCAAAAGCCCGTTTCCACTGCTGATGTAAGTACAACACCTCACCGGGTAGCTCTAGAGTACAGTAGAGCTAATGCTTGTCTTTTCAAATCAATAGGGTGAGGCTGTTGCCAAGAAGATCGGTGCCTACAAGTACCTGGAGTGCTCTGCCCGAACCAGCACGGGTGTTCGCGACGTTTTCGAGCACGCCACCCGTGCTGCTCTCATGTCACGTACCAGCCGCAAGAGCAGCCACAAGAAGTGCCTTGTGCTGTAACGGGTTTATCCATATACCCGTCTATTCCGAACACACCCGCATCCTTCTTCGGCTCGATCCCCCTTTGTAATTTGATAACTCTTCCATTTCACAAAGCCAACCATACAGCCGCGGCTACTTGGATGACAAGGGATGGCATCAAGCCATGATGGTGCCGGTTGTCTGCGTGCATAGGTTCTCGGGGATTTGGAGTTTGATTGTCTCGTTCACGTCTTGCTCCCGTCGGCCGACATAATACTGATTTCCCACTGAATTGAATGGTGCAAGGATCTGATCTGTCACCTCTCTCTTTTGATGTGGGAGGTTATTTGGGAAAGGGGGCGGCGCAAACATACTAAGACGACGTCCCCCTGTGCCTCTGTCATATTGCCGGCGGGCAAGCGGGTCTTGCTTTAGTGTATCTCCCAGCGGTGCGAACGGGGTCGGCGGGCCTGATGTTGGAGCTGGCTTTCTTTTTACCTGCGAGCTGTTGATGGTTGATTGGGGAGTGTACAGAAGGAATAGAAGGGTGCAAGTTTGTCAAGTTGTGGAGAAGGGTGTATGTAGGTAGCTGTGGATTTGTCGCACTTTGGAAGTTGACGGGGCTCGCAAGGGGTTCCGACAACGGGTCATCATATATCTGTTTCGTTTTTGCTTTGAAGGCACGAGGATCTGCTACTACAGTGTTTTGTGTTTGCTGTCTTTAACTTGTTTTGTAATATGGTTTGCTTGCACACAAGATTCGAGAGATATCAATCCTTCCCATTGTGATGGCCAGTCTGGACACCCAACGTAGCTCTCTTGGAACACCTCCGCACCATCACGAGGCATCAAATGCTTGCGCGTTCTGTCAATCAATCTCAGTTTATTGTTTGTACAGAGTGTCGTTCCGCTACCCATGCCGTCCGTCCGTCCTTCAACGTATGTAGAACACACCCAACCGAAACCCATCCCAAAGCAACGCCCTTCGTACTCCGCCGCCAGTATGCATCCCAAACCCAATCAACTTCGTATCAATGTCGTCGCCATCGTCGACGTCATCTCAATGGCAACACGAGAAAGATTTCGTGTGAAATGCCTAGTTGGGGCAGGTCTGTAATACGTTGGTTAGCTTCTCAAAGAGAGAGCCAGAGAGAGTCGGAGGACATACAGCGCCGCAGCTGGTGCAGCTCTTTGAGCCGCTGCTGATAGTGGCGGAGCACTTGGGGCAAGAGTTGTGGAAGTTGACAGGCTGCATCTTGGAGGGATTTGCGTCTTTGTTGTTTTTTTCAAGAGAATTCAGAGTCAAGGACAGGTGGTGTAGAGTATGTGGTTTGGTTGGTGATGGAATCAGGTAGGAACCGAGTCTACAAAGCGGGGTTGGAACCAGCACCTTTTTTATATCTGTGATAAGCCTAATGTTTGCCTGCCGAGGATGTCAAGGCGTTCTTTGGCCAACTCATCAGCACACACATATCTTCTCGCACTCGGAAGTTCTCTCCTTCAGGGCGGAGTAATACTGTAATGGGTGGTTGATGATTGGATGAGGTTGGGTGAGGCGGTGACTTCACTGCACGATCATGTGTTGGCTCTGTGGGTGTCCACGGGGATGTGGAGGAGGATACGAAGCATGTTCTGGCCAATCGCGGAAGCATGAGGGAGTCTGGTGAGTGGTAGCATCTATGCTCGCCTTAGAGAGGCTACTAGGGAACTAAGCAATGCGGGGGGGGAGAGTCAATACTATGCTTTGCTAACAGTATTGGCTGTTTGAGCCTATGCCCAATACCTACCCATGGACCTGGCTGGCCATCCTTCCTTTCGTTGGCATGCACATTTTGAACACGAAAATGAACACGAAATCCGGCCAATGCCATGCCTACATTTATTAGAGGCGAAACAATGCAGCCGGGGTCCCTGGAAACAGATGCCATCCAACAAGTACAGCGTCTTTGGCAGCCTCAGCGCGTAGCCTGCGCCACCTGTTGGCCATCTCCAGAGGCCACAAGTCAACGTGAGATAATAGGTATTATAAAGAAGACAGCCAGCTGTTTCTCCACGGGATTGTGAAACAGCAAAGTATGTGCCACTGCATACAAACTCAACCGCCACTCCTATCATGGTGCCAAATAAACGGGATGTCAGAGCCACCCAACGTCGTTTGATGTGCAGCCACAAGATCCAGTCCGTTCGTAGGGCCCATCGAATCCCCCAAACCAGGCGACAAGCCTCAGCATCACGATACAATCGTTTCACACGTCCGTAATTTGGGCCGGATTGGCTTCGCGCAATATCACAAAAGCATCACGGTTGACTCCAATGAGCGGCCGTGGTGTGAGTAGATTTGCTGTCGTGCTGAGCGCATCGCAGGGCTTGCCAAGATATGCCTTCCTTTCTTATTTTGGAATCCAAATCCGAAAAGGGCTCTGATTCTTTTACCGACATTGAGGTACAAACGGCCTTTGCCATTCGAGAACTGTTAAGACTTCAAGATGAATTACAACGCGCTGCAACAGAAGGCAGTGACCGGGAAGGGGGACAGCTGGTGTGGTTTCTATCAAACAAGGGAGAGCAGTGGAGGGTATCCATTGTATACATCGATGCAAAGAGCAACCCGCAGCGATTTGTAAGTTGTTGCCATCCAATTCAACGCCATCCGTCTAACTTCGATATAGCTTGTTTCCAGGCTTTAGAGTGGCTCTGTGGACTCGGTCAATGATGCACTTCGACTTCTGCTTATCGTGGATTACATTTGCGACTGGGCACGAGACATATACCAAGAAATAGTCATAAAAGGCCCTAGGGCACTTGTATCTGGCGATTCCAGAAGCTTAGCTTACGACAGCGACATCTTCTCCATGGCGGACCGTGTTGACCAGTGGGAGTTTGGCGAGTCTGAAGATCTAATCACACCACTCGATAGCTCTGAGCTTCCAGAAGTGACTAGGGACCCCATGCGGGCTTTTGACACTCACGATGAGTTCTTCGGGATATTCGTTATCTGCGATCACGTAGCTGTGCCCAGCAAGACTTTTATTTCGACATTCCGATCAATACGAGAGCATGACATGACAGATATCCTATTGGGCTGCGTCTCGAGGGAATGCCTTGTAACCGACCCAATATCGCCTCCTATATCCGGAGAAACCTCCGATTTACATGCTAATGTTTGTTTAGATGAAAAGGGGAGGGTGCACTCTTTTATTTCCATGGTATATAGGCGGCATAAGATTGGACGCCAGGAACCCATTTTCAGAATATCCAGCAAGCTGCAAAAACAACCCCCATTGAACCGCATTGTCCCTGAGCATGATAAAGTATGGGGAAAAAAGCTACCTCACGATGGGAAACAGAGAGTATTGTTTGAAGTATCAAAGAACACTGCCAAAGCAACAGCATTTGCAGAAATCTGTATTTTTGTCGTGGATCAAGCCGTTCTCCATGAGCCATTGCTGGAGTGCATAAAGACTTCCATTCCTCTTGAGCAGCTCCAAGTTCAAAGATTTGATCATAACCAACCAGGCTGGTTCCGCTATTGGTCCCGCGGTCGCCATACGACGGTGAAAAAGGACGAATTCGGGGACTTGATAAACGCATACCTGAACGGTCTGGAGTCTTTCTTCAAGGAAGACGAAGGGAGTGACGGGACGGCAGCAAAGACCCTGGGACTTGTCGAACCGCCTTCCGAGCTCGTAACACCAGACATGACCAGCTCGTCACCCCTTCCAGATACATCAGTTCAGATGCCATCTGACTCTTCTACTTCTGGAGAGAAACGGAGGGTATCCAAGGATCCTCAGGCCTCACCAAAGGTGCTAGGTGGTGCAAGTTCACAGAGCGGGGGAAAGCAGCTTGCCACTGGGCATACCAGTAGTAACAATACAACTGAGGCTGTCGTACCAAAATTGGCCGTGATGAATGTGGAACACGTGGACATGCGTCAATGCTTCTATTGCATTGAGCCTTGTATTCTACGGGAATATGAAGCCGACGGCCCGCATTTATTACAGGGGCTCACTTAGCGGCCGTCCCTCAACCTCCCTGTTCTGTACAAGTTGGTTGGAGCTTGGATAGTAGTATAACATCGGACTTCTCCTATCGCCGTGAGCTTTCTCCGTATGTTACTACAAGTAGTATTGGAAGTATAAAAACACGGCAGCGAAATCTTGCCAAATGCCCAGATGGTGGCACTTACTCATCTTGACCTCTATAACTCAAAGTACGCTCCAGCCATCAAGGCATCACTAATATGCGGTATCTATATATCCTCGGTAGGACCGATGGCGTTTCGTCGCTTTGACATATGTGGATTTCGCGTACGCCGTATTTGGAAGGCCGTCCACCTTCTCGGCCCGCACTCCTTTGTGGGCGTTCTTAAGCGTTAATGTGTTTCAGGAAAGATAGAGGCTGATCGTGCCAATATGGATAAATTATGCCGCGCTGATTGGCCTTTGGTTGCGTGACTTGTAGGACTTACCTATGTGAGTAAGGCAGCATTGAGTCTGTCCCATATACTATTAACTACCTACTGCTTTCTCTTATATCCGTCGCCGTCACCGAGTCGAGGAAAAGAATATAAAGAGTATGATTAGATTCAAGATAGAATAGAATCTTCATTCATTCCTAGGAAGATTCAATCACAGCCGAAATGAAGCCCTTATCCCTTTTGGGCTGCATAGCCCTTTTGCCTTCCCTCTCGTCAGCTCTTCCAAAAGTGCTCTCTGCGAAACTCGAGACAAGACAGGGCGGTTCATCATGGTTTTTACCTAACCTTGATCACACAACGGGAGCTGTCAGAGGTTTCGTTCCAAATCTCGTTAACAGCGCTGGACAAGGCAACTTCTCCTACCCGGTCTACAAGACCGTCAACTCCGGTGATTCACAAGGTTTAATCAATGCATTGATTTCTGAAGGGCCCAGTGGTGGCCAGAGAGACAACTGCTGGCTTGTCGGTCAACCTCGTGTTGTCTATCTACCCCCTGGTAGGTTTTCCTGGCACAAGTTCGTCAAAGCCATCGCCCTAACTATAGCTATACAGGAACTTATACCCTCTCAAATACGCTGTACCTTAACACAGACACTGTCCTCATTGGCGATGCTGCCAACCCGCCCACCATCCGTGCTGGATCTGGCTTCAATGGCGACTACCTCATCGTAGGTGGTCAGGGAGACGGGCCAGATCACCCCTGCGGCGGCTCCGGTGGAGAAACACATTTCTCAGTTATGAGTGAGTTGTAGCCCTTTTGGATCCCACGCTTTCCTGGTAAGTATGCTAACAATGTTTGTCAGTAAAAAACGTCATTCTCGACACTACGGCAAACTCGGCCAGAACAAGCTTTACTGCGTTGGGCTGGGCCGTTGCTCAAAATTGTGCTCTGGTATGCTGGCCTGTTAAGTGGGCTTCATATAAATAAAACGATGATACTAACATAATTATAGGTCAACGTGCAAATTACCATGCCCCAAGGTGCTCATACTGGTATGTATCACCCTGAATTGTTGCTGGCGTCTTCTAACGTATTGCTTCCTTTCAGGCATCCTCATGGGCGGAGGCTCTACTATTTCAGTATCCGACGTGCAGTTCAATTTTGGCAGTGTTGGATTGCACTGGAGTGGTAGGTCCTGCTCTTTACTTACAAAATCGTGTTTTGTCAATGAAAAGCTAGCTAACTGTCGTGTTTTTCAGGTCATCAACAGGGGCAGATAAAGGGCATGACATTCAACAGCTGTACTACCGGCATCCTGATCGACAGCGGATTCACAATCAGTATTCTTGCTCCAGTCTGCAACACAGTTGGATCCTGCATTATTCTCAACTCAGGAAACGCATGGGTGGCAGTCATCGACGGCCAGAGCATCAACTCGGGCGACTTCTTTACCAGCAATGTCGGGTTTCCAAACTTCATGCTTGAGAACATCTCCAAGGATACGACCCATTCCAACATGGTCACAGTTGGTGGTGCCGTCAAGGTCGGCGGAGTCACAAGCCTTGGGACTTATATCTATGGAAACACCCGTGGCGTCAACCCAGTCTATCAGAACAATCCTACCGCAAAACCGGTCAGTAGGCCTGCAGTGCTTGCTCCAGGGGGCAAATACCCGATCATAAAGGCACCGCAGTACGCCGACAAGAAGGTCTCGGATGTTGTGAACCTGAAAGATGCGAACCAGAACGGTGGATTCACTCTTCGTGGAGACGGAGCATCTGACGATACGGCTGCGCTCCAAGGGGCCCTTAGCACGGCAGCAAGCAAAGGCAAGATTGCATACTTGCCCTTCGGCATCTACAGAGTTACATCGACTATTACGATCCCTTCGGGCACGGAGCTCTACGGCGAAGCTTGGTCTACTATCTCCGGGTCAGGCAACGCCTTCTCTTCCGAGTCGAATCCTACCCCAGTCGTGCAAATCGGCAGTTCACCAGGCCAGAGAGGCACTGCTCGCATCCAGGACATTCGTTTTACCGTCAATGAGGCACTGCCAGGCGCCATTCTGCTCCGGGTGAACATGGCTGGCAACAAACCTGGCGATGTTGCCATCTTCAACTCGATCAATACCATAGGCGGCACGCGCGACACATCCCTCAGCTGCAGCAGTGAGGCTAGCTGTCGGGCTGCCTACCTCGGCGTACATCTCGCTGCCGGTTCATCGGCCTATATCGACAACTTCTGGTCCTGGGTGGCCGACCATCCTACCGATAACAGCGGCAAGGGCATCCGCGTCGCCGTCAAGGGCGGCGTGCTCGTCGAGGCCACCGCGGGAACATGGCTTGCTGGTATCGGATCAGAGCACAATTGGCTGTACCAGATCAGCTTCCACAACGCTGCCAATGTGTTCATCTCCCTGTTCCAGAGCGAGACCAACTACAACCAGGGCAATCACGGCGCTGCGCTACCAGGACAGCCCTTCAACGCTGTTAGCTGGGACCCCAACTTCGCGTGGTGCGGTGGCGGCGACACTGTCTGCCGGATGGGTCTCGCGCAGTACTATGTCGGGAGCAACAATGCTATTTATCACTATGCCGCGGCGAGTTGGAACTTCCAGTCGTTGACAGGGGTGAACCAAGGAACGATGAATTATATCCAGAATACGATAGGTGACGCCCACCTTCACGGGTTCACCTCTGGGCCCAACGCTGCACAGATCATGCGGCTGCCTAATAATAACCAGTTTGGCAATGCTGGTGCTGATGGGTTTGGGGGGTCATGGCAGACGTTGGTCGCAGATATCGCGAGCCAGTCATGATGAGGGCCTTGTTGTCTATATAGAATCGTTCGAAGACTTTTGCTGATGGTTCCATTCCAATGTATATATTTTCCCAGAAATTTGCAGTCCTTAGTTTGAGTCTGCAATGAAAGATTGTATATAGTTGAACTCTTGGTTTTTCACAACCCTCTACCTTGCCCATAGGAGAGATATCCGTTGTCATTGAGAAGAGCCAACGCACCAAAATATATGGAGTACCCAAGAGCTTCTTAAGTACCGCTAATTAGTGGAGACTGTGATTACTGTAGTATAATGGGCTGTATAATAGTAAATGGGTTTGAATCAATTAGCTTTGCTGTCTTATTTAATAAGTCTTGAATCTCTATGTTTCAAACCACCAGACGCACACCTCTCATCACGAACCCTCATCCGAAAGAATGTACTGCAGTTTCATCAACGTATTTATCTGTGGTGGC
Organism: Mycogone perniciosa; assembly: GCA_025331125.1. Taxonomy (NCBI): domain Eukaryota; kingdom Fungi; phylum Ascomycota; class Sordariomycetes; order Hypocreales; family Hypocreaceae; genus Mycogone; species Mycogone perniciosa. Next base: position 131,241 of record JAOALB010000062.1, on the reverse strand, counting down.
AAGGTATTCAACGAGACGTTCTCCGTCTCAGCAAGATGAATCGAGAATATCCCCTCGGCCATGGCAGGCTTCATGTCTCGCTGCTCGTTATCACCGATATACGCCATGTCGCCCGGAATCACGCCCAAATGCTCAAGGACTTTTGGGAATAAACCAGTCGTCTTGCTTACCCGAAAATGGTTGGTAGTAGCAAGGAAGTCGATCTGCCCCCCGATGCCGAGGCCATGGATCGTTCTCTCCTGTGCGTCCTGTGGGCCTTCTGTAATAACGACAATTTTCTTGCCCATGTTCTTAAGCGTTGATAATAAACCCAATGCTCCACACTTTAGTTCAAGTGAAGCCATTAGAGTAGCTTCGTACGACTCTAGCAGGTCGGACATGAATTGATTATCCTGCGGCAGAGAGAAATGGGCTAGAACCGAGGCGAACCTTTCTCGTCGATAATCAAACGATGTCTTTCCATCAGAAAAAGCATTTGCTGTTTTCAACTTCAAGACTGTGGCGTACTCGTCTTTCAATGCAGGGATAGGGGTGCCATATCGTTTGGAAATATCCTCGAGAACCTTGTGAATGGCCTTTCCAGAGCTGCGGCGAAATTCATGCAAGGTGTCATGGAGATCAAAGCCAATCCAGGCTTTCTCTACAAGGATGGCCCGCAGCCGTAGGACGTCGTCCTGCCAGCATTGAAGATACGGACGGCCCAGGTGTTCCTCAATGTTGAGCTTTTCAGAATTGGATAGGAGGCCATGGTATGGCACGTGGGCTTCAATGGAGTTGCTGGCCTCCACAGTTGTAAATAGGCCAACAGACTTTTCCTCGCAGTAGATTCTTCTTTCATGGTCAGTCGAGAAGAGAACAGAGGATCCAAAAGGCTGCTTGAAGTCGAGCATCGTCTCCGAAAATGGTACTCCCTACCATGCACAAACACGACTGACTTCGGTCCGGGGCTCCCGAATGAGCCGCTCGTAGAGCAGGCACGAGACGGCATGCGATGGAGCTTGATGGAGCATCCGGAACATGTTTTTGTAGCAATCAATCAAGCTCTGTATGTCCGTCCACCCCACATGCTTCCAGCTGTCGAAGACCTGAATGGGGTCGCGGATCAAGAAAACTGGCCGGACCATAGTATATACAGAGGGAGTTGGGAACACACTGGGGAGAAACTCGCCCTTTTGACTGTTATTCCCAAGTTCTTCTTTGTATATGAGGAACCGCTTGCCCGAGTTCATAGCACTAATGAAGACGCCGTGATTAGGCGGGTCATTGAGGATGGCGTAGTCGGGACTGAAAACCTCACTCGTGTCCGCGTTTCCCATTAGGATTATTCGGCTCGTGACTGCGCAGACGGGAGACTCAGCGAAGATTCTCATTAGAAGGGCAGATCCGCTGCGAGGGCAAGCGACAAAAAGCCGCACTTGTGGTTGATGATGCGGTGATTACAGCTCGTCCATTTGCGTGTCTCTGAATTTCAGCAGATATGACTGAAGTAGCTCTTATCCGCTGGTTGAATTAAGAAAATATGATATAGTCTCTAGAAGGTTTGGTAAGAGATTCAGAAGGGAGATGGGGAAAATGTCGAGTTTAGTCGATCCCCGACTTGACCTAGTTGTGGTTGAAATGTATATAGCGAGGCAAAAGAAGCATTGAATGGAATAATGATTGTGAAAGTGCTGTTTCTTGCATTGACTCTCATTGCGGACTCTACCAGCCAAATGTTGGCTTCAATGCCATGTTCAATTCAAGAGATGTACATTACATCTCAGGACACTCTGTCTGCCTTTTATAGGCAGTGATGACTTCATGACCTGTTTCCCATCATCTCATAGAGCAATCTTCGCTGTACAGGCAGTCATCGAGTGCGCCTTGCCATGCAACTCATACCTTGTATTCATACAATTATCCAGAGCCAGTCTGCATTATACGGCCCAAACCAATCCCCGCCAAGGTCTATTTGCCATTTTCTTCTATATTCATACAACAATAAAATAGGAAGCCCAATGACAATACTTCCTTGTCTATAAGCACTTCTCCGTACCCTCCGAACCTGTGGACAAACATGTTCAGTTAAACGCCACCTATGAAGAGAACGGATGAAGAAACTTACCATGAATAATCTTTTCCACTGCTTGAATTACGCTGATGATCATGACAGCAACTCCAAATACCACAACTGCGCACGCCATGTACGTCCGCCAACTCCTCGTCGTCAATTTGATGTAGCACATCGGTGGCAGTATGTATGCCATCGCCACTGCGCTCGTCGCTCCAACCAGCTCAAACACCACACCCAAATCACACGTCAACATGCTCAGCACCGTCGCGCCCGCCACCAACGCCGTGCTAAACACCAAATGCCGACGCAGGTTGAACGGTTCATCTGGGTAGAAATACGTGAGCATCACCTCGCGGCACACAAACGCCTCGAGGGGTAGGGTCGTGAGCATGTTGAGGCCGAAGCAGAGACGTGCGACGTTGACCATGGTGTTGTCGGAGGAGAAGTTGTTGAGTACGTTGCCAAGAGTGCGGTCGCCGAAGATGAGGAAGCCGACGAGCGCCATGACGAGGCAGGCGAGCATGGATATGCCGGTGGAATAGTGTGTGACGCGGGAGAAGTTGTCGATGGTTGGGGTTCGGAGGGAGCCGTAGATAAGGAGGGAGTTGTGATGGCAGACGAATGCTACACCATTGTTAGTTGCGTATTGTTTTGTAAAAGGAGTGAGTGCTGTACCAAAGGATATCACGCCAATAGCTTGGGTTATGCCCCCGTTGATGATCAACAGAGGAGCGCTAAATGAGCCTCGCTCTGATGACGGAACCAGCATTCCTTGCACGAGGACCGTGACGATGATAACCAACATGCCTATCAAAGCCAATGTACTCGCCTTGGCCAGCTATACCGAACATGTTAGTTGCCATCCTACCAAGCCCTGACAAGGACCAAATTCACCTTTGAGATATCGCGATACAGCGTCAACGGGTAGCTCACGCCCATCACGAACACTGCGATCGCCACCCTTCTATCCGTCAACAGCCCCAATACAGGCACACTCCCCAAATCCGCCCAAATCGCCGTCAACACATGCGGAATTGTATCTCCCACAATCACCCCAAACGCCACCATCCCTCCAAACGCAAACACCCACTGCGCAATGCTAATGGCAATCAGCCCGGGTCTTCCAAAGCAGTGCTCCACGGTTCCCTGGAAACTGCTCGTCCCGCTCAGTTTGCTGTTGATGACGATCAGACATATCGTCCAGTCCACCACCACCGTCAGCCCTACGAGCAGCACTATACCTGCCAGCAGGCCTGCTTGCCGCATCGCGTAGGGTTGTCCGATGATGCCCGCTCCGATGATGGAGTTGGCCATGTTCATGAATGCGGACTTGAGTCCGGACTTGGGTCGTCGTAGTTCCGCGTGTGCCGGGTTATCCGCATCGTCGTCGTCGCCGTCGCCCCATGATCTCGCGACTGTCACACTCGGCGCCTCGAGGTCCGTCAGCAGCGGCACGCGGTGCGAGTCTCGTCCTGGACTCTCAAGCGGGTCTTCGATATCGAGTCTCTCCCCCGATGATAGCGAGGAGGACGTCGAGGGCCTTCCGCTGGGCGGGCCATCGCTTATGCCTACGATATGAGGCGTAAGGTCAAATTGAACTCGGCCGGGCGTTCGCGGCGTCTTCAGCTCGGGATCGGCCTCGTTGTATGCGTCGGCATGTACGCCTAAGCTATCTCTATCGCGCTCGCCAGCCAACAGGCCAATGTCTTCGTCATGTCCGTTTGTCTCGCCATGGTGCTTGGCCTTGGTCATTGTAACAGCGTGGCGGCTTCTCGCCAGATCATCTTCGCGCGCCAGGAAATTGGGAATGGAATTTGCGGCAGGGCTTCAGCAACCAGTGTGAGCTTCAATGTGATATTAAGCGGTACGTCTTTTTCGGCGGTGAATTGAGAGGAAATGTTGCGCAAATGAATATGTCGATTAAGGGGCTTCCAGGAAAGTATCGTGTTCTTGGACATGCGGATCTTAGGAGCTGCGCATACATCATAGGTCAGAGCACGGAAGTACAAAACGGGTTAGCGCCAGAGAATGACCCGAATGCTCATCATTGCAAACCCTAACCCCATTTTACGAATGACGCTATCTAGTCATCTAGCAAGTACATGGAGAATAGTAGTAAGACATTATCTCGTCACTCCTCCATAAATGGTTTATAGGTACTCCGTATTTAAAGCAATTACTGAGAGCTTGTCTTGACCCAGCTGTATGTACTCGCTGTCAACATATGGTGGAGTGTTCGTGGTTTGTTGCGGAGAACTGTGGGCCTTTGATCGAGCGATGTCCGTACTCTTAAACAGTTTAAATCAATAGCCCGTTTTACCTCTATGATAATAGCGGCGATAGATAGTTCCGGCTGACTATGGCTGCAGCCACAAGCCAACAGGTGTGGCAAAGACCACCCCTTCAGGCCAGTTTAACGTGCGTTTCTCCTCCACTCTTACATGTTTGCGAGGCGTGGACGTATGCAAAATTCATAATGAACTTAATAAATTTTGCAAAGACGATGCCTTGCTTAAATCACTGTTTTACCATGGTTCGAATACCGTCGCTTCACTTCACTAATCTATCTGCGCCACTCAAGACAATCACGCAAAAGCGTTTGACCAGTTGACAGCCTTCAAGCTAATAATAGTTAGCCGTTGGTAGCAATACTGTATATTGGTAGTGACACGATATACATACTTTAACATTCTTCAATTTTTGACTTTGCTATAGAATCTCTCACTCCACGTCTGGCCCGCGTGTCTGCCCTGTACAACACCAAGTTCGACGTCCTTCTGTAGGAAAAGGAGATGGAAGTAATGTAGGCTATACCCGTGGAGTAATTGGCATGACTCATTGGCCCATAGCTCAATCTCTTGCCGAAGAATGCCCAAGTCTTTCTCCATGCGTTGCAGAACCTCGTAGCTGAGCAAGTATTCCTGATCTTCCTTCTTCAAATAATCATATTCCTTCTCCTGAACGTAAAGAGACTTGGAAACCTTTGGTTCTGACCAGTCCGAGACGAGTGGCGTATAAAGACTAGGCCGAGACTGCAAACCGTTCCTATATGAGGGGAGCAATTTGGCTGGATGGTGGTGTTGATTCCGGGCAAACTTGTGGTTGATCAGGTAGAATTTGCTCCCCTTCTTCGACTCGGGGACCGGGACCGGGGCTTCATGTTCCTTAGATATCGCATAGATGTCAGAAATTCGCTTGTTGAGAGCTTTGGCGGCATCCTCGCTCATCCATGCAGTTTGCCATAATAGGGCCTTGTTGCACGGGAATTTGCTAAGTTGTTCATGAAGAGGTGGCAAGTTCTTGCCGTGAACAATATCCGGATAACTTTCTGAGTCCTGTCCGTGGATCTTCTTCAGCCCATCCGTCCAGATATCTCTAGTAAGAGATACCCATGTGAAGGCTGTTATCTGCCACGCCGACTCCTGGTCAACAGGAATCTGATACGACGAGAGACCTTCTGGTGTGGGCCGATTAGAGTCGAATTTGAGGAGCAGAACGCCCCGGAAGTCTTGATTTCGCATCTGGAATGACTTTTGGAGAGGTGCAGACTGGGGGGGGGGAGGAGAACGATGTGTAGATTCCAGCATAATTTGCATTTGGAAAGATTTGAGTCTTCCCGCAATTGCGAGCCACCGTCGTTAGATTAGTGCCCAGAACCTCGTCCACGACTTCTTGAGAGCAGGTGCTTTGAAGGTGAAAGGCTGTGCCATGGAAGACTGGTGCGTTTCCGGGGAAAGAAAGTCTCAAACTCGATTATATCTGCAATCGATTCATTATTAACTCAGCCCTGCTTGAGAGTAGAACCTTTTAATTGAACTTGCGTAATAGGAACGGGCGTTGGATGTGCCTCGGGGATTCCCTTTTGAGCCACAGGTGTTTCATTGCCACCACGCGAGGTTTCTAGCATTGAGAAGTTCTTTTTCTTCGAGAAACAGGTGATTTTGGGCAGCCACTTCTTTTGAGAGACAAGCATCGAGTACATTCTCAACGATAATATATGCCCACCGTTCGCACGAGAAAGTCGACATAAAGGCATCAGCTAACGGCTCGCCGCAAAGGGCATCAAATTCTTTGAATTTATCCCTCAAGGAATCGGAGAAAGTGTGACTAAAGATGCAAACAGTTTTAGAAAGGAAGTCCTCAGTCGAGACCGGTGACGTATATCCGGGGTTAGGGCCGCTCGTGTTTGGGTTGTCACCAAGCATTTGTCCGACCGCGTGAGTCAGACAGGATATCCGAAACCCATTGCCGATAGTGGAAAAGGATGATTCATCGAAGCAGCCTTTGGCCTTCGTAAGGGCCAGATCGATCTGTCTGTCGAAATCCATGGCTAACTTTTGAGCGGGCTGACTTTGGGGGTTACTTTGTGCAGATTGCCTAGAGCTTAGAGACAAGAGAAGAAAAATGAAAGACAATACAAAAACACAAAATGAAGACTAGGGAAGAAAGACGAAAACTAGGAAGAAGGGAGATATCCCGAGGCAGAGAGGCAGAATGAGCCTCGAGGCAACATATGTGACAAAGCCTGGTTTTGACTCTAAAACTCTAAACCCTAAATTGCAAAAAGCCTGAATAGTGCACCCGTGTACTTCGTACGATCATGAATTGTTTGCTCTTGTGCGTATTCTGGTGTTTCCAAGGAGAGGTCAAATACGACTTAATATTACTCCGTAAAAAGACCGGAAATGGCAAATGGATCAATAAGCATATCAACGAACCCCTGAATCCCGGCTCCAATCATCAACGATAAAAAATTGGCTGATGGATGCTACAGGGCTTCACCTGGCCTAGTCACCATTAGTGAATCCACTAACAGACGGGAAGCCCCGCCATGAGAACTGTAAAACATCCATTTGTCCAACTCAGGAAGACTTATTCTGGATTGTCACAAAGACAAAGACATTGCTCAGAAGCCCCATGACACGCGATCAAGCGACTCCTGGCTTAGGGCCATGAGATAGATAGCAAGGATAATAAGCAGCAAATCTGCGGGGATATTGAGGTTTTCTGGTGATGTTGATGGCGAAATGGGAACAGATCAGTGACATTAATTACGGCTATTTTGCTCCGTAGACGCGGACCCAAAAAAGACCTCTCACGCGCCACGAAATGAACTGTGGTAAAAAAACATCAAGAATTAATTGTTTGAGATGCCTGACATTCATATAGACTTTTAAACACTGATTTTTGTCAGGTACAGGTTCAAGTTTCTATGCTTTGGATCTATCTCATGTCTCATGTCATTATGCACTTTAATCTTCAACGGGACTCATCATTTTATCCCCTTTGATATAAACATCACCCGCCCCCCTTAATCTGTACACACACACACACAAGCGCACATCTTCATCATGCCGAAGCCCAAGACCCTCCCCACTGACGTCGTCCTCGGTTTGCAAGATCCCTACATGGATCAAATCGTGGACGGAACCAAAAGCTACGAGTTCCGAACTTACCGACTCAAGCCCACCGTCAAGAGAATTTGGTTCTATCGCACCGCGCCGCACTCTAGCATCACGCACGTCTGCGAAATTCTCCCTGCTCGCACGCGCAATCCCGGAGACGAGCCCCTCGAAGAAGACGGACTCGGAAATGCCGAATTCAACTCGCGGCACAAGGATTGGGACAGACATGACTTTGCCTACAAGATCCTCTCCGTTTACCAACTTCGCCAGCCCATATCTCTCGCGAAGATGCGAGCAAACTTCGGTTTCAAAGCGGCGCCAAGAGGCGTGGTTTACCTACCTATGGTGATGGCCCGGGATGTGGATTGGCGGGAACAAAAGTTGGTGTTAGACCGCAAGGATGATTTATAGGGAATATTGTCCAGAGTTAACTAGATGCTTCGCGATCTATGGAGTACAACTCCGTAAATCGTATCTAATTCTCCGTCCTTGGGTCGTTCAGGCGACATGGGTGTTTGAGAGATCCCACTTATGCAAGGCCCGCCGCTCATAACGTCATGAAACAGACCAATTGACAGCAGGGCTCTTTCATTCGGAGTTTGTTGGCCATCGGAGAAGAATGGCTTCATGTCCGACGGTTGGTCATTACCATTCAGCACTACAGCAGCCAGCGGTTCTTCAATATCCCTTCACATCCATCAACCTTGCTCAGCAATCGCCTCGAATTCCTCAGATACATCACTTAAGGTACAACTATGCCGCAAGCACTTCGCTACGTCTCTAAGCTGCAAAACCAGCGTCTTCTGGTCCTCGGCGGCTCAACTGGCATCGGCTTCAGCGTCGCCGAAGCAGCTCTTGAGCACGGCGCCGAAGTTATCGTGAGCAGCTCAAACGAGACGAAGCTGTCTACTGCCCTGGACCGTCTCCGCACAGGAATTACCGCCAAGGGTATCAATAACCCCTCTTCTGTTTCTGGCGTTACATGCGATCTCGCAGACGCAGTCAAGCTGGAAGAGAACCTCACCAAGACCCTTGATTTCGCCACGGCTGGTCGTACCCGCTTGCTGGACCATGTCGTCTTCACAGCTGGCCCGCCACTCAAGGTGCCCAAGATCGCAGAAGTCACCGTCGAGGCCCTCCAAGAGAACAACCTTGTGCGAGCTGTCGCCCCAGCCATCCTAGCCAAGCTTCTCCCCAACTACACCAACCAATCCATCAGCAGCTCGCTTACGCTGACGAGCGGTGTTGCTCTCAATAGGCCGCCGCCTGGCTGGGCCGCTATGATATCTACTTGCGGTGCCATCGAGGGTCTTGCGCGTGGTTTGGCCGTTGATCTGAAGCCTGTCCGTGTAAACACCGTCTCGCCTGGTGCTGTCCACACGGAGTTATTTTCCGATATCCCTCAAGACAGGCTTCCTACCGTGCTGGAAGACTTCAAGAAGAATTCACTTACAAATACCGTGGGAACGCCAGAGGAGCTAGCTGAGGCATATATTTATTGTATGAAGAACAGCTTTGCTACGGGAACTGTTATTGTTGTGGACGGCGGAAAGACTTTGGTGTAGATGCCCCGTTCCAACTCCAAGTAGATAAACACCCCAACTTTTAGGCAACATAATACGCAAGGTCAAACTTCATTTTCGACACGAGTCAGCGTATAGAGTCGGCAAGCGGATTACAAAATGCATTTTATTGTATATTCTAGTCACTGATGTCTGTCTGTATCCGTCCTTGGCAGAAAGGGAATAATAAAAACTCCATTATAAATGCTCTAGTCAGTCCCAAAATCGAATGCATATTCCAATGCCTTCTTCTGTTGGCTAGCAACTCGTATAAGCATAATCGCAAGCTATACGGCCTGTTCTACCGAGGCTTCTTTCATCCTCTGGCCTATGCTACGCAATCTGCTGCAATGCGTTGATAGATTGTTTTCCTCCAAAATGTACTCCAATGTGTCACGAATGTTGTCTCCTGCTAGTGTAACCGTTTGGTTATGCCTCAACACGAAGTGCCTCCATGGCATAGTTGATCAGGTTGGTCGTTTTGGATCTCGTAGGGTGAAAATCAGTAGTAGTGAGTAGTGTAGTGGCATCTTAAGCCAGCAGAAGGAAAATCGATAAGAGACAGGCAACGAGGCTCAACTTGTTGCCTTGCAAGTGAAACCCAGGCGCAGAGTTCTTGGCCGTTTCGGTAGGTTGCCCAGATCCTCCACTAGCGCCGGATGCACTAGTATCGTTGGGAGAAGTGACGCCGGTGAAGAATGTGGGAGAGGGAGAACCTGACACGGTAGTCATCGTGCTGCTACTGCCGCCTGTTGAGGTGGAAACAGCTCGTTTAGCAAAGCCTGCTTCTGATCAGTATACATACGAATGCAGAACTATGATTTCATGAGACTTACCGATTCGCTTCTCGTCTTTATCAAAAACAGCATATACATTCTTCAGGAACGTGTCACCCAAGAGCCACGCGCCATTCACTACCTCATAGCCATAAATGTTGCTTGTGCACTTCCCCGCGTTATCCTTGGGTGATACCCAGTCCTTAGGGGAGATCTGGTAGTCAACTCCCGAGAAGGTGAGGGTAACAGGTGTATTGGTGTCGCAGGGAACAGTATAGGTAATACCATCGGAACTCTCAGCGCCGGGAATGACGCTGTGGACAGCTTGGACTCTCTTTGGAGGACCGAAAATGTAGGAGGTACCCGTATCAATATAGGCGAGGATCCCACCAACACCCGCTTTCTTGCCGTTGAAAGTCATATCGTCTATCTGAATAGCCCAGTCATTGCCGGAAACGATCGAAGTATAGCCGATGTCGCCAGTGTATTTGCTGGGGTTTGTTGCGCCAAATTTGATTTCTCCAGTATTGGTCCCATCGGATGCTCGGTTCAAAGCAATTCCAAAAATATTCTTGTCCAGCAACTTGGCACTGGCCAGCGCCTTCAGAAAGTTCTGGTTGGCCCCGTTGTTCATTGACAATCCAAGAATACCATCGAAGGCGAAATGTACAAAGTCCTTGGAGGTATTGGTAGCAAGGCCGAATTGATACGGCAAGGTCATGCCGGCGACGCTAATAGTGTCGGTCGTCAGAGTGCCTGAAACGGCGCCGGATCCATAAGAAATGGAGAAGTCCTTGGTGCTGGTTTGGATCGTAGACGAGTCATCGGGTCCGAACGAGTTGTGTAACGTGCAAGCTTCCGACTTGCAGTCCGTCCCCATTACCCAGCTCGATCCAGCACCCGTGTCGATAAGCATGTAAAGCGTCTTGCCCTTGGAGCCAAGTTGGACCTGTACGAAGTACGAGTAATCGGTACCATCTTGATGGACACCAGCCGTCTTGGGCTGCTTCGGATCGGCGGCCTCCATAACCTGGTATTCGTTATTCCTCCTCCCAAGCGTAACATCGGAAGCGGATATCGACGAGCGGCGGTGGTCGTATTTGTGTGACAACAAGCCGGCTTGCCACGCGGCTTTTTGTGACGGGGATACGGGACCCTATCGCAAGTGGCATGGTCAGTACGAGTCCGAAGCTGCCTCGCAATTCCGAACTAGAGGTACACTTACCTGACCCGATCTCTGCTTGATCTCCAAGCTCACACCATCATCCCTGCTCCCAACCACACTTCTCCTAGCTTCAGCAGTGCCCACCTCCAACTCTTCGTGCCATGCTGGCTGGTATATGTGAAAGGCGTAAGTGCTCGACGTGAAGAGTGCTAGTTGCGCCAAGAGTGCGATGGGACGCATGATGAAGCCGTCTCAAGAATCGTAGCGCGTCAACTCCTCTTTCGGGATCCCGTCGAGGAGTATGACGACGCTGCGTTCGGTCAGTCTGCCGAGCCAACTCAGCTCGGCCTTGTGACGCGAATTGAGACGATCGATGGTCTTTCGGACCAATGGGAGCAGCAGCGACCTACACTTGGTGCAGGGGGGATTATAGATTAGATATTATGATGCAACATTGCCGGATAACGATGTAAACGATCGATTCGAATAGCTGCGCGAAAATATGGAAATGATTTTTGACGAAATATTTGGAAGTCGTTGACCAGGGAAATCCTCAAGGCTCGAAGCGAAAAACGACAGGGGTGCGGTGCGCCAGAAACGATGGAAGCGAGGCAAGGAAAGCCAAGGAATGCAAATGGACTCGCGAGATTCGACAGCGAAGCGCAGATAAACACAGATAGGAGAGACGAGGGGGAAAAAAGAGATGCAATTAGATGGAACGAAAGACAAGAAGAAGGGCGAACTCTGTACAATGCGCAAGCTCTAATACGGGGAGGGCATTTTGATGGAGATGAAAAGAAGACAGACGGAAAGGGATGCTGGAGTTTTGATTGTGGAGGCGCCCGCAGACAACCCACACAGGGACCATCAGCCGCCTCGAGGGTGAAATGGAGGCGCTCGCTGCATTAGTTTAGTGGGTGGAGGTTAGAGGCTAGTGCATGTTTAGTGCTTGATCGCCCTGAGAAGCGCCACTGTAAGCCGTGCAGCGGCGTTTTGATGAAACGAAACAGGCTGTCCGTTACGAGTAGTACTACTAATATCTCCAGATAGTTTTGTGAAATGTCTCACATATGTCAAGTTTCAATTCCAGCTGGCGTGACGTAGCCGCTGCAATGAAGCAAATGGTATTCTTTTATTTCCATTTCTGCTAACCAGTAATGCACGGGTACTTCGATGCATGTTATCCAAACAATTAGCTGCCAAATTTGCCAAGCAGCCTCACCAAATTACCCCAGTTCTTATCCTGATTGCGCCGATATGGCTGCATCGAATGGAACCCTTCCCATGACTGCTCCGCCAATCAACAGCCTTTGACCCATGTCTCGGGAAGCGTGAACAAGGTGGGCATTTTATTAAGCGATGCACAAGGCGGGCTATTGCAGAAAGGGCAGCTTAACGAGTAATAACCCCCCGAAGATATCCTAGTCTGTACTTCATACGGAGTACAGTGTGTAGCAATCCTTACTACTCCGTACCTTAATATTAGAAATTTACAAGCGCCTGCTGCTTCGAATGAGGTGAGTGCGGCTAATCGTGCTCCGTGGAAGTTTTGCGTTGGATGTCCTTTTTCTCAGCTCAATTGAACTGGCGTATCAATTTCGTCTTCACGTCCAAGAGTACACAACTGCCATGCAAGAATTGTTTCAACACGGAACTTTATTGCCACCCCCGGAAGAGGGATGCAGAACCTTGGAAGCTTATCAAGAATCCATCCATACATACCTTGGCCAACTTCCCCGCGCTAACTACTACTAGAAATAAAGCCTAACTAACATGTTCCGGGGTGCTCCAGAAACGAGATGCAGCCCCCCCTGGATCAATCAATCACTCCCTCCTGTCACCTGTACTCCGTAAATCATTCATCTTTCTCTCTCGTGCTACGGAGTACAGATCTGACGCTCCTTCAGAAGCTATTTTAGGGATACTACGGAGTACTCCGTAATCGACTCAGGCTGCAAGAGAGAAAAACAAGCGAGTCAAGACAGCCTACCTCAGTCATTGAGGCGCCGATCCTACTCTCAAACATCACCTGTTGAAACAAAGGCAGGCCGCAAACCAGCCAGCTCTAACAGCGAATTAACCCGACTTGTTGGTTGTTGGCCGGATTAAAATGTAGATGATCAATTCTGATGTGCGCTCAACAAATCGACAATGTTGCATCCGTCATCCGCAGAGTGAGGTTTGAGCTTCCCATGGCTTTCCACAGCCTGACTCCATGTCTCTGAAAACTAGCTAGCAGTACGGAGTACCTATTATTATGCATCTATAAAGGGAACGATGCCCTTTTTCTTCCCAATCTTCCCAATCTTCCCTGTATTATACTCTGTATAGACCCTTCCTTTGCCCTGTGCAACTGTCGCACTGCATCTACTGCGCCTGTTCCCTTGGGTCGTGTAGCAAATGTCACGTCCACGAGCCGTTTTTCTTTGTCGCTACTAGGACAGAGGAATGTGGCTTGCGCCTCTCAACAATCCGGCATACGAAGTACCTGTGACATACGGAGTAAATTAGGCGCTCATGAAACTAGACAAAAGAAATGTCACTGCAATAATAAGGAGCTACACGCGTGGCAATGTGGCCGTAAGAAGCCTGCTTCTGTTAGGAACATACAAATGTGCGTTTGGGAGCTATTTCGTGCCTGTACGAGTAGCCGCAGCAGCCTGGGCAGCCTTTATTGACGCAATCTTATTGATGCCCGCAATCTCTATATTTCGTAACATCAACCATTAGCCTTCCTGTCCGTCATTTTCTTCCCTTTGAAAGCCAAAGCTTCCATGGGGATGGGTGCTTTTTCTTACTCTTTTGTTGAGCTTGGATTTCTCTCTGGGCATGCTTTACAGGGTTGAGATTATCCTCAGCCGCTTTCACGTGACCTCGGGTGGAAGGCGCGTTTAAGGCGTTAGGGTACTTTACCATGAAATATAGTCGCGCGCTAAGTCGGACATGTTAATAGTACGAAACCAGATAACTAACGAGTAGATTTGGAAAAGATATTACGAAGAGAAATTGAGCAGGAACAAGCGTGTAAGAGGAAGGGGGAAAGGGATTGCCATCGGGAAGATGGGATCAAGCATCGGAGATCCACTCACGCAATAGCGGCATCAAACCATTTCTCGCTGTCGCTCAGGGCTTGAATGCGATTCTTTTGTTGAGTCTCAATGTCCAGATGTCTGCTATTCCTCGCCTCTGACGCCTCCTGTGTTTTCTTGATCTCACCGAGGTGAGCAACTTTGGCCTTGTAGGACAAGTAGTCTTTATCAATCTGTGAGGACCGGTCGGTACGCCTCGCTGTATCATTCGGGTCACGCTTCTTCGCTTTGTGGGACTGGATATTGCGCTCCTTCAAGATCTTCCTATTATTCTCAATCATCCTAACATCATCCAAGAGCTCCTTGAATTGGCCATCAATGACAGGCTTCAAGCTAGCAAGGTAGGAATCGTCGGAAAGTACAGAACCGGGTGAGTCTGTGGACGCGATAGAGCTAGAAGAGCTACGTCGGGACATAATGAATAAAACGGGCGTTGATGCAATCAGATCTACTCCGTACGAAGTTCTCCGTACATTTATACCCTTGTTGGTCCAATCACCCTGGTGCCTCAGGACCTTCCTGGGATGTCCAGTGTAACTTCGAGTTTATGAAATGTGGCGGTTAGATGATGACGGGAGACAGCCTTTAAGTTCGCAGCTGCATCTACCGGTTGATTGTCTAATTCCCGGTGCTTAATTGCCGTTAGAACGCGATCAATATCTAAATACCCGCTGGTGGGGACGTAATAGTGGCAGCACTAGTGGTAGTGGTACTAGGTATTAGAGTACGGAGTACGAAAGAGTATCTAGACAGATGCTACGGCTTCATGTTTCAATCTCTCTAGTTCGTTCCGTAAGCGCTGGATAAAACGAAAGGTTTGGGGGAAGAGAATGCATAGCGAGCAGAATGGACTGAAGTCTGACCGAGGGTATTGGCCTATTAGCACGAGTCAGACGTAGACCAGGTAATCCGCCTTGCTTTCTTTCCTCTGCTGAAATTAGAAGAGTAAAAGCAATTAGCTCAGCATGTCCTAACTCACCATCATCATCTACAGCTTTCAGTCGCAAATAACACGCAGTTCAGGCCAGTCATCTCTAATGGAATTCACCTCTGGCTTACCTTCTATACCCCATCTACACTTCTGAAAACTCATCGTTTTTCTCTTTCTTTTTCATCTTCTCATTCATTTCCTGTCGTCATGGACCAACCAGTTCAGGAGGATACCCTTCCACAGCATCAGCACGACGATGCAGTCAAGAGCACCATCACGGTGATAGACACCCCAAACGGCAGTCAAGACGGAGATACCACCGATAAGTCGAGCTCAAAGAATCCCGAGTGTGAAGACGAACTGGCAGAAAGCACCAAGCGCCTGCTCAAGGCCGAAACCTCAAGCTCTTCCTCACTCCTAGAGGATCTGCCCGCTGAGCTGAGAACCAAACTTCTCATGTACATGCCAGACCTGCGAACACTGCGCTCCCTCGTCCGTTCTTCGCCTATCCTACACACTCAGTACACATATAGCCGCAACAGAATTCTTCGCGCTTGTCTAGACCGCGAACTAGATGGCTTCCTCGTTGATGCCTACGCCAATCTGATGTCTCGGGTGCAAGTAATAGGTCCGCTGCGGACTGACGAGAAGATCACTGGCTTTCTCGATTCCTACCGCGGTTGGATTTCAGGCTCGATTACTTGTCCAGATGTCAACTCAATTCGCCCTGGCCCTGTTCGTTGGTTGGCCGCGTACCACGTATCCGTTGCACAGCCTCTAGCTCGTTTATATAGCAAGTGGGCTCTCGCGAACCTCAGCAAGAGGGCTTCATCGTCAGAAAACAGGGAAGCAGCGGCAGAGGCCAACGTTCAGCTGAGAAGAAGCGAGGAGATACGAATCTTCCGTGCTCTCTACCGGTACGACACCTTCTATCACCTCTTCGGTCGGAATCGGGGCAAACGAGTGGGCGCCTTTCGTCATCATGAGATCAGTGAAATCTTCTTCTGCCTCTTTGACCCTTGGGAAGCCGAGGCTGTCGGGTGTATTGACTTGTTCGTCAGACAGAAGTACGAAGACATTTTCGACGAGGTCAAAGGGGACCTGCACCACTTGAACCCTAGGTTCAGGCAGCCGAACGGATGTTTCAATCCTGATGGATCCTTTGATCTTGTTGCAGAGCATGACGGTGAGCACAACATGACCTCCCACAAGAAACGGTCTTCGCCTGCTAACTCAGACGGCACATATATTGGATGGATGGCACCGTCTCACGTGGCCTGAAGATGACAGTACGGCTGTTGGCGATCAACGAGCACGAGGAACTCGTCGCCATGATGCAACAATGCCTCACCCATGACCAATGCCTAGATGACTCAATAATGCGGACTATGAGGTCAATCGCACAAAACGACAGGCGTGTGATGTCGCTTAATCCCCCCAACTCCAGGGACGAGGTCGAGGAAAGGAGAGATCCGATAAGCTTTGTCGGTGATGCCGTGCCACCCGATGGGCCACCGCTGGCATGGGTTCTCTTGTGGAATGGGAAGTATGCTAATATCTATGGAGGGTATGTTCCGGAGTCGCTGAGGCGATGGGGCTATGTTATGTGGAACGAGCGTCGGTGGACCGATATGGGAGCGAAGGAACTCATTGCGATGCAGTGGGAAACGGCCCCGAATTTGGTCCAGGAGATTGAGATGGACTATGATTGGAGTCCTATTGGATGACCTCCAAGCGCGTTGAAAATGCCATGATTTCCCACAAATGGAGGCATATCTGCGACGAACCTGTACTGTCGTTGACAAGAAATGGCACTGCAATAATAAAGAGTGCGAGAGGCCTAGAATTGTCGACGGTATTTCTTTGTCTGCCTCGCATAAAGTCAGGAGTACTCGCTCCATAATCAATCCTAATCCATAACAATCCGGATCATCACGTCTCATCCTCCAACCATCATAATCTCTCGATGCATTAAAGCCCGTAAATCCTTCGACTGCTCACGTAGAATGCGTCTCAACCCAGCTCAGAGCCTGATCCAACACTCGCTTCTCCATAGAACCCTCCTCGATGCCATTCAACAAAGCCAATCTGACAGTGTGAAACGCAGATTCTTGGCCATGCTCGCCCATAGATGGCTGCCGCATCATGTTGCGGAGAAAGTACCAGACCGATTCATTCCGCCAGTGAAGGGACGACGCCAATCTCAAGGTCTCACCGAGCACAGGTGCAGTGTGTTCCGGGTACCGATTCAGAAAGTACATCAGGAATGCCCATCCGGAAACATCGTCATGGTGGCTGAAGCACCACCTCTTTGAGGTCTCCAGGATTGCTGGAAGCTGCTGCTGCTGTTCCTGAGATCCTGGGTTGATGAGGCTGATCAAATATCTTGCGTGACACCAAGCGTAGTAATTGCGAGGATGTCTCTCTGCTGCCACGAAAACGATTGTTTTCATGGCTTCCAGTGCATCTATCCCAAGTCCATGGTCCCTGAAGCGCTCTATTAGCCATTGTCGATGGTTCCATATTGTTGGTGATTTCGTATGCCGATGCAAACGGCTGGTGAGCAGACTGTCTATGAAATATCTCTCATTCTGAATACTTTTTTCAACATTCGTTACCCCCTGGATAATATCGAGAAGCAGCCTCTTCCTCACATTTGCCGCTGTAAGATGCTCTGGATCCATTAGCAACATGACAGCCGTTGCCTTTAGCACAGCTTCTGGGTTTCCTTTCCATTTCCCTGCCAGATGCTCCAGGAAGATTTTCCGTGCAAATATGAAAGCCTGCACCAGTCGTATTTTGGGTATCGCAACGGCAGCGCCATCTTGTAGAAAAATCGTGTCCGCGTCAATGATATGGCTTCTCCCCAGGAACTCTATCTCCAACAGCTCCGGCAACTGCTGCGACAGGACCCCGGCGATATCCTCGAATGTCTTTTCGTGATCTCCATGCTTGATTGCCTTCTTGACATCATCGCCGAGTGCTCTAGACATCTGAAGGACCTTTTGGGTTAACTCGCGGCCTTGTCGTGGTTCGGGTGTAGGGTAAGTGTAAGTGAAAGGTGGGGTGGAGAGCTGTCAAGCAAGCCTGCCCGCCCGCATGCAATCTGCCGGGGTTATGACATACGTATGTCGCACTGAACGCCCACACATAATTGATCTCCAAGACGAGCTCTTCGATCCAACCACCGTCGCGGCATGTTTGGCTAGACGGGTCATTTTCTCTCTCTCACAGTTCTCGTTCTTATTATTTAGTCGGTCCGACCAAAATATCGAGGGAAAATGGCCTCCCTCCTAGTTGTCGTCTTCCTCGTCGAGGCCACGGTGCGCCTCATCGATGCCGTGGGTGCCGCAACACTCAACAATCTTGTACGCCTCGCCACGCAACTCGTGATGCGCAAATCCGACCTGTTTGCTAACAGCCATAGCTATGGACCGGCATCAACTACCTCCCCGTATCAACCTCGAAAGCTGCAGGCGAGCAGCGAAAGGTCCAGTCCGAATACCTCAAGATCCGCCGAGAAATGAACGCCACCAGCAGCCAAGACCAGTTTGCGAAGTGGGCGAAGCTGCGGCGCCAGCACGATAAGCTGCTAGAACAGCTCGATGCAACGAGTACGTGGCACAAAAACTCGTCTTCTCGAGCCATACCGCCCACTTAGAAATCACAGGGAGAACGAGAGTGGAAGAGAGATTGAGAGCAACAGAGACTGACAACTTGGTACAGAGAAAGGCTTGGACGCCTCGCGATCTAGCTTCGACAGATACCTCAGCGGTTTGCGATTCCTCCTCACGAAAGCGCCGCAATACATCATTCCTTTCTGGTACGCCAAGGAGCCCATGTTCTGGCTTCCGCACGGCTGGTTTCCCTACTACGCCGAGTGGCTCATTTCGTTCCCGCGCGCACCGTTGGGAAGTGTGAGCATTGCGTCGTGGCAGCTTGCTTGCATGGGAATCATGGCTCTACTGAGCGACGTGATAATTGTGCTATGGAAACTGGTAGTCGGATCGGGGAAGGTGAAGGAAGCGCCTGTAAAGGCCGGTACTGGCTCCTCTTCGTCGACCAAGACGGCGGCAGAGAAGAAGACTTCATAGATGGCGAAATACGATGATTTACTGCTACGAAAAGAAAAAAAAAGAATTTAGAAAGAATGTATCTCCTTGATAATTGACGCAAAGTTCCTCATCGCCAACGCTGAGACTTTGTAACACGACAGAGAACAACCCTTGGCAGGGTATTTGGGGGTTGATATAGGCAACATATTGACTCTAGCGACCACGGAGAAAAAACGATCGCCAAAGCTTCGAAAGTGCCAAACAGAATTGGGGTCACGAGATGCGTCAACGGGGAGAGGGAGGGCCGTAGGAGGGAGATGAACAACTTCCATTGCTATTATGGCTAAATATCAGTGTTGGGGCCCTTGAGGAAAGGACGTGGTGGTCCTCTGAGGGTGCTGAGTTGGGAAGAATGAAGAATGAAGAGGTAGAAGGATTTGATGGAAGAAGAGAAACTTGAAAATTTAAAGAGACGGGATGGTTGAACAGGTGGGGCTTCGGGACTTGTTAATCCGATTTTTCCAGACCACTAGTACTAGTTGGGATAACTCTTATCCGAGTGATCTTGATGATTACGAAGTACGGAGTACTATTTCGTATATATGTCACATCAGGTAAAGTAGTTAGCTCTGGCGAATCAATTTTATTAACGACTGGCTACTTCGTAGATAGTATCTATCTAGTATGTATTATCTAGGACAATACGAATACTATCGGAAGATATTCATGTGGAGTCGACCCGAGCCCCCGCTGTTTTACAAGGACGTGAGGGAGAGCGGCGCTGAGGATCGCACTGGAAGTGGAGAAAGTGTTTGGGTATATAAGGATTCTCTTGATGTGTAAGCTTGACTCGAGTTCAGTGAACAACAGGAAAGCTTGACCAGAGAATGAATGTCGAGGCAAAGTCAACCTTTTTAAAAAGAAGTCACGCAGAGAGTGAATTGTGTAGTCGACTGTGAGACTCTTAATGGATTTACCATTGAGATTCGCTTGACTCAAACTCACAATCGCAACGGGCCGAATACATTATTTCTCCGTGAAAGATGACCAAGATCAGCCAATAAATTAGCAGTGATATTCCAGGAAATGCAGACATGTTTCTGGCACAGGTCAACCACGGTTTAAATCCTGTCTTAAAACTTCGGCGATATTCTCTCTCTCACATCTGCCGATATAAGACATGAGAGGCTTGTGCTCACCTCTTTCAGCTATATATTTCAACGGTTAACCAAACACGGATAATATGCTGGCAATGCTCGCGCTTGCGTTGGTTGAAGGTTAAGCGATGCGCTAAGAAGCCGTTGGCGCGTCTAGTGTGTATATAAAACCTTCACTCCGTACTTAGGTAGGTAATGTGTAGACATATCCCTAGAAAAGGGCGACAGCGCTAAATAATGACGATTACTACTGGCAAAAGGAACTTATGCTAATATGTTTTGTGATGGTGGTCAAGTTGGCATTGGCTACACTAAGAAGTGCCGGAGCTAAGATCTCATCTCTCGGCATTAGCCTTTAATCACTGGTATCGCAGCTACTAGCTACGGAGTACTGACCTATAGTACTTGGAACATCGATTTAATTCCTTCTGGTAATAAGCTTTATTCACATGCTCCCGCTATGCAATATACCATCTTCATAGTACATGTGATCACTGGGAGTTCAAAGACCCACCCCAGCTCCGAGACTCTTGCAAGATCAGACCTTAGCTTCATTATTAAAACACAACGTGACAGTTGATGGGAGACACACGCACGTGCTGCAGTATGAAAAGGTTTCAGAAATGCATTCTCATATTTCCCAGTGTTTCCTGATGGTAGGTACGAGAATAGTGAGCCTAGCTGGAGCCTTGAGCGTAAGGGGGGGTGATCATATGAGTGCATAAAATCACACAGACCTACTCCGTATCCACAGGAATTATGGATTCCTAGTAAAAAGTAAAACACAAGGAGACCTGTCATAAATTGTCATGAAATCTAAAAGTGTCCCATCATACCCATCGTCTATCATTCCATCATTGTATCCCCATCCACTTCTTGCACATGCCCGCTCTCTAACAAAGATCCCTGAACAGCAACCGCATTCCTCGGCCACACTCTCTTGTAGAGACTGATGCCCACCGCATCCTGCGGATTAATGCGGCCATCAAATGTAGCCTTGAAATATCCGTGCGTGCCCAGGGGCTCCTTGATGAAGCCACTTCGGCCGCGCTTGGTCCACAAAGGCATGGCCTTGAACCACTCAACATCCTCGCGGTTGAAGAACATGTATCGTACTGTCACAATCTTCTTGTGGATGTGGTAAGGGTGGCCTGTCAGGATGACTCTCTTGGCGATGACCCGTGACGTCGATGGGGGCAGGGCTGTGCCTGTTGCGATGAGTGACAGGCCGGCATTCGGTACATCGTCATCCTGGGTTTCAGTGGAGACCGTCCGCTTAAAGAACAGGACGGGTACCGAACCCCAAGTCACAGGGCCCATGAATGTGGCAATGGCAGACTGACCCGGGTGCAAGTACCGGCAGTATTTGTGAACATCGTTGGGTGTTGTACCCGCCTGCGAGAACAGAGGCTTGACGACCATGCGCCGGGGTCCGCACTGGACAATCAGCTCCTCCTTCGACTTGATGGATGACCCATAGTCGGAGTTGAGGTTGATCAAGTAGTTGATCGCAGTTTTCTTGTTCTCGTGTCTCAAGAGGGAGAAGAGTGTAATCGGGGAGCTGGAGTTGTAAGACTTCTCCAGGGTGGGGGGAATGCCCTTGATGTAAACATGGACACGAGTGCCTGGTTCGACACCACCCACCAAAGCCTCTCGAGTGGCTCGTGATCGAGATGCTTGGAAATCTGGAATTCGAAGCAAACGGCGCCATTCCTCCGGCTCATGTGCTCGGTCCTCGTCTTCCTGCCAGGGACTAGTCCGGAGGCTCTTTAATCCTCGATACCAGGCTAATCTCTCCCGTGCAAGGACATTGGGGTGCAACTCGATCTCATCAGGGAACTCCCTATCGTCTTCGATCTCGTCTCGCTTCCGTGCCCGATATTGTGCAAGCTGTGCAGCGTCCTCTTCCTCATCCGGCTCCATCATCTCAGATTGCGGATATTCTGATTGACCAATCTCTGTGGGTTCGGGTTGAGCTAGGCCCTCCATACCGTCCTCGGGGTGCATCTCCTCTTCCTCCTCGTTTTCTTCGTCCATTTCCATGTCCTCCACGTCAGATCCGGAGTCGGAAACATCGTCCAAATACCAAGCTGATTGGTATTTGGATGTTCCCTTGGGCAGCCTCATTGTGGCGGCCTTCGCCTCCTCCTTCTCCCTCTCCTCATCCGAGAAGTAATGGTGATCATCAAGCAGCACGCCCCTCTTGTCTGAGGGTGCCACTGACATGGCAGCATCGTCATCGGCGTCCATAATAACATCCTCTGGGGCAAGTTCGTTCAAATCGTCCTTATCCTCAGATGGCTCTTCCAGAACCTTTTCTTCCTCAGCCTCAACAGTCGTTTCTTCACCCTTCTTTTTAATGTGCTTTGGTAAAGGCGCTGCAACAATCTTCTCGATCTGGTATGTGCCCCAATCGCCGATTTGCACCAACCGGTCTGCCTTGAGCCCCCTGCCTCGCACTACTCCAGTAATTACCGTAGAGTCCGAGTCGGAAGACGCAAACTTGATGTTCTCAGCCAACATCCAACTCCTTTCCTCCCTCCACCGGACACCCTTGGGGGTTGTGTTGCACAGAGATCTCATCAAGTTGGCGCAATCTTGCCTGTTGTCAAGGCTGAAGAGCTTCTCTTGTTCGGGGTGGAAATGGGTAATGAAAGACTTTAATGAGCCCATGACTCCTGGTCTCTGCTTCGCTGGTTCAACCTTGTCGAGACCCTGTACAAGCGTAAATAGGGTTGACAAGCCTTGGCTTTCCACACTCCGAAGGATCAACTCTCCCAGTTCATCAACCTCCTCTGTCGCCGAGAGGATCACGACCACAAAGTCGGCCACCCGGGCAGCGTCCAGACAGGCGCTGAGATCCCGCTGGAGGGGGACGTATTGCAACTTCTGCTTGAAGCGGTCGACAGGGACTTGGAAATTGCTATCCTTCACCTCGGCTTCGATATCCAGACTGCTATTGAGGCGTTGAATTGCGGCTGTCGCATCGCCATCGGCGCACAACGGAACGACCGCAACAACCCTCGGTGCGCCATCCTTTCCTGAAAATATCGAAGTCTCCTTTAGGTGTTCCTTGTGCTTCGAGATCCGATTCTGTTTGGCCTGATTTCGTCGGTCGAATTTGGACATGACTTGCTGATGGGGGGTCTTTCTCGATCCTTTTTCATCAGGGACTCGACCTGGAAGAAATGGGGTCAATAATTTGTATTTTTTTTTATAAAAAAGAGGATATTTAGGCTAAAGCTATACCTTTCGCGCGGTCTCTCAGCTCATGTTTCGATGCCGCCTTGGATTTAAATGGCTTGTGGGTGACTTTCGTCGTGGGCCGATGCGAGTGGTGAGCCACGGCAGCAGACATTTTTGCGTCGCCACCAGCCTTGAATCGAAAGGGTAACGAAGCCAGTTTGTATGCGCCAACCAGAAGAGAAAGACAATCACCCTTCTGCCTCGAGCCTTTGGGTATTCTCACTGGCTGCGCAATGCGGGACGATGCAGAGTCGCTTGCGAAACAATCAATCAATGATGGTGGGGTTGTGGTTATCGAGATTTTTTTTCGTTGTGGCACGTTATCGATAAGTTTTAGTGGACCCAAGGCCTGCCAATGGCGGCGCTGCGATAGGATGCAAGATTTCTAGGCGGTGGAAATTTTGTCTGCGCCTTCGCTAAGAACTAAGAACTCAGAACTGTCCAGCAACAGCACCAGCGACAACGCGAAGATTCCCTCTCACTATGGAGGTCGACACAATTGACCGGCCGGTCACAAAGGTTCGCGACAATGGCGCAATCGTCGTCGAGAAAACGAGGACCGACCTCGTTCCTCGCCAGGAGAGGGAAAAGATCCGACGGTTGAGAGAGGCCAACAAAGCCTACGGCCGAGGGAAGAAGATCGATACCAAACACATCAAGGACAGGAAGCTGCGACGAAACCTGAAGCAATTGGAAACCAAGTATCAAGATGCCGCGAGCAAAGTCAAGGATGCCGAAATCCTGCTCGAGAACACGGCCGGCTTCCTCGAGGCTGAAGGAGAGATGGAACGAACCTACAAGGTCCGACAAGACGAGATCGTAGCCAATGTGGCTGTAGAAACTGCGAAGAAGCGCTTCGAGCTGAAGCTGGAACAGCTGGGCCCGTATGTGTGCGATTATACAAGGAACGGACGAGAGCTCCTCATAACAGGCCGGAAAGGCCATGTCGCGACCATGGACTGGCGAGAAGGCAAGCTCGGATGCGAGATCCAATTGGGAGAGACGGTTCGCGACGCTCGATGGCTGCACAACAACCAATACTTTGCGGTGGCGCAGAAGAGATACGTCTATATCTATGATCGCAATGGAGTCGAACTGCATTGCTTGAAAAAACACACCGAGGTGACGCACATGGAGTTCCTCCCCTACCATTTCCTTCTTGCGACAATAGTAAGTACTGCTTCCGTCTGCTGTGATAACGGACGACTAACATGGTCAGAACATGGGTGGCGTTTTGAAATACCAAGACACGTCTACAGGTCACATCGTCGCCGAGATCCCCTCAAGATTAGGCCAACCCGTCTCATCAGCCCTGAATCCCTACAACGCAATCGTACATGTTGGACACCAAAACGGCACAGTAACTCTATGGTCGCCCAACTCATCAGAACCCCTTGTCAAACTGCTGGCACACAGAGGTCCCGTGAGATCCATGGCCATTGATCGGGAGGGCCGATACATGGTCTCGACAGGACAAGACCAGAAGATGGCCGTCTGGGATATTCGTATGTTCAAGGAGGTGAACAGTTATTACACACACCGGCCGGCGTCATCAGTGGCTATTTCAGACTCGGGTCTCACAGCCGTTGGATGGGGCACTTCGACAACCATCTGGAAGGGCCTTTTCGACAAGAACGCTGCGGTTCAGGAGAAGGTCAAGGCCCCCTACATGGGCTGGGGCGGCGAGGGAAGGAACATCGAGCGAGTTCGCTGGTGTCCATTCGAAGATGTTTTAGGCATAGGACATGACGGAGGATTCTCCTCAATCATCGTCCCTGGAGCTGGTGAAGCCAACTTCGACGCTTTCGAGGCCAACCCATTCGAGACAGCCAAGCAGCGACAGGAATCAGAAGTCAAGTCTCTGCTGAACAAGTTGTCGCCCGAAATGATTGCCCTAGACCCCAACTTCATCGGCCATCTGGATTTGCGATCCGATGCACAGAAGAAGGTAGAGAAGGACCTGGACGCAAAGCCCGTGGATATCGCCGAGGAGATTCGCAACAGGGCCAGAGGAAAGAATGGCGCGCTCAGCAAGTATCTGAGGAAGCAGAGGAAGAAGAATATTATCGACGAGAAGAGGTTGCGAGTGGACGAGCTGTGGAAGGAGCAGCAGAAGAAGAACGACAAGAAGCGCCAGGAGACAGAGGTGGATCTTGGGCCGGCGTTGTCGAGGTTTGCCAAGAGGGAGTAGATATAAAATATGGATGGCTCATATATCAAATTGCACATAATACCCTGATACTGTCTCAAGCTGGGTCTCACTTGATATCGTGATTCATGATTCATGATACTCTCTATACCTTCTTTTGCCGCCTTTTTAGACCCTTTTCCTGTTCATACCCATGCTAGGATGCCATCGTGCATCTAATTCAGCCGCCACACGCCATCGACTCAACAATTTCACTACAACAACTTTAAATGCCCCGTAATCTGATCCACCAAACTCTTCGGCGCCGGTCCCACCCCCAACACAGTCATACTCCCCGCCTCAATCTGTGTCCGGCCCGCATCCTGGATCACCTCAGCCGTCAGGCCCAGCGCGCGGGCTTTCTTCCGCAGCTCCAGCAGCTCGTCCTGGCCCTTGATCTGCACTGCAATCTTAGCCTGGCCGTAGCGCTCCCACCGGGAGAGGATCTTGCGCTCGGGCGAGGAGGCGTCGGCACGGGAGAGCGTCTTGTAGCATGCGAGGGTGGCGTGGGAGCATTGGGCGGCGATTTTGCCTAAAGATGCAGAGTCAGTATCAGGAGACAGCATAAGGGAAGAGGAGGAGATGAGAACGAACCTTTTGTCATGCCTAAATCCGTTCTTACTACCAACACCAACTTGCACTCCTCGTTGCTATCCACCACAGGCTGCTTCTTCTGCTGTTGTGCAAACTTCAGTCCCTGCCTCCGATCCGCCTCCTCGCCATTGGCCCAATTCGGCGCATGATCTAGTATGGTATCGTCCTCATCGATGTCGCTCTCCTCGCTCTCCATGGGATCGGTTCGATTGCGCCGCCGCTCTTCGGTCAAGGAGGGAGAGATGAGGTACCCGCGGGTGGTGAAGATGCCAAACACATAGCCTGTGACGAGGGTGACGAGAGCGGTGGTGATTATGATGCCCGTTTGGGTGCCCTGATCGGAGGCCATGGCGGATGGTGTTTCTTGAAGGTTTCTATTGCTATAGCGCTTTGGTAGGGATGTTGAGGCGCGGAGAAGGTGAAGCTGCAATGCCTAGAGATGGATATTTGGAGTTGGAGATGCCTAGATGTTGGAAACCGTTTACAGTGCGCAAGGCTATAGCTGCCCCACTCTTAGCCGCTAAAAACCCACGAGCGATAGGGCCATTATAGCGCCCGATAACGATAGAGGGGGAGGGGCAGTATTCCCTGAATCTCACTCGCTCACTCACTCACTTTCTTCCTCTTACAATTCTCAAGTAAGTTCTGAGCCTCAATTGGCCCTTGACATCTCCATCCATAATTATGGGAGATAAAAAACCAAAAGCCCTCATCGTGGCCATATCCGGCTGCTCCTCAAGCGGCAAGACAACTCTCTCCCGTCTTATCCGGGACATCTTCCCAAACACCTTTATCCTCCACGAAGATGACTTTTATAGGCCCGAGAACGAGTAAGTAAAGAGTCCATCAACACCATAAATCATTTTTCATACATGCGATTTATTTTCTTAATCAGCTCTAACCGCATCATCTCAGACTCCCTACCAAAAATGGCCTTTTAGACTGGGACTGTGCCCAAGCCCTCGATATCCCCGCCATGGCTGATGCTCTCTCATACATCCGTGAACACGCCTCTTTTCCCGTATATCTACCCTCCCCCTTACCCCCTATTTCAACCAAAAAAAGCCAAAGACTAACAATAAAACAGCCAACCCTCGACTCCAAAGAGGATCAAAACTCCGTCGGTCAATGCCCCGTCTCCCCCTCCACCATCACCGCCCTCAAATCCAAAGTCTCATCCCTCCTCCCCCCCTCGCACCCTCTTCACTCTAGCCGCCGCATCTGCTTACTTGACGGGTTCTTACTCTACCCGCCATCCATGGCTGCTATCCAACCTCATCTTGACTTGAAGCTCTTCCTGCGCGCTTCTTACGCACGCGCCAAGGCCCGTCGTGAGGCGAGGGATGGGTATGTCACCCTGGAAGGCTTCTGGGCCGATCCACCAGGCTATGTGGATAAAATCGTGTGGCCGAATTATGTAGAGGATCATGCGTGGATATTTGAAGGAGGTGATGTGGAGGGGGAGTTTAAGAGGGATGTGTTGGAGAGGGAGGGGATTAAAGCGTTTGAGGGAAAGGTGGTGGATGGAGATATAGATGCTTTGCTGGGATGGATGGTGGATGAGATATTGGAAGAGTTGAACAAGCACGAATAATTGAAGAGCGATTGATGAGAGACCGTCATCTTGAATAGATTGCCAACCCGACCTTCATAACCAGGGAATCAACCATGCAATCCTCGTCCGTCATAACCACTAGGATTCGTTCGTCTCATATGGGTATCCATCACCAACCTAACGCTTCCATTTCAACCATTCCCCTATTTCCCTTTCCTATACATTACTCGAAAACGCCCGAATTCAATCCCGAGCCACTACACACCCTCCATTATGTCTCTCCTCCGCCATAACCCTCAACGCTTCCGTTGCAGCCTTCGTCTTCACCTCCTCGCGACTGATACCCCCATCGACTTCTGCAACCATCCTCTTGCCGACAAATACCTTACATAGATACTCCCTCTCTCCCGAAGGACCCCCCCGCACATCAATGCCATAGGTCACCTGCTCTGTAACCGCCCACTTGCCTAGCTCCTCCTTGGGATGCTGAACATGCACTCCATCACGCAAAATGCGATCCAAATAGTCCATAATACCGAATCTTGCAACGAGCGCCGCACATTCCGCCATCGAGCCTGAATCAACCCATACTGCGCCGAGCAATGCCTCGAAAAGGTCAGAGTAGAACTTTTTAGGCTGCAAGTGCGCGAGGAGAGCCCAGGGGTAATGGTTCCCGTGCCACATCATTTCCAGGATATCATCTCTCATAGCCTCATGCCGTTTCATCGTTTCCTTTTGCTCAATACCAATGGATAGGGAAGCATGGCGCATACACTTCCACAAGTACAAGTATATGTCATCAGTCGTGACGTCGCCATCATCTGTCACAACGGCCTCAGTCCAGCGGAGACTATGCTCCATAGTCACAAACGCAATAAAGTCGCCATTGACCATGGCTGTCTTCAGCGTATGCATCTTATCATGGGGCAGTGTGGGTTCCACATCAAAGATCTTCGTAACAATGATGTTATCCAGGACCGCGTCACCGAGGAATTCGAGTCGTTCAAGGGATCGCTTGCCTGTATCGGCCACGTATGAGGCATGTGTCATGGCTTCTGTCAGCAGGGACTTTTTCCGGAATGTGTACCCGATGAGCTCCTCCAGCGGCGCGAGGACCGGCGGGAGAGGCTCAGCAGACGCCATATTAAAGAGGAATTCCCGACTTGAGTCTATGCCTTGCCAGTCGCAATCATCGAGGAATAGAGATATGCATTTCAAAGCCTTGGGGAGACCACCATCAATGTAGGACGCGCCAATCAAGGCCTCCACGACGTCGGCGAGAACCTTGGTAGATAGCTTCCTTTCCGGCCGCGATGGGCTATTCTCGTTCTGTAGTATGTCATCCAAATACAGCGGACGCCATTTCTGGCCGGTGAAAGGCTTGGTGAGAATAAATTTGGGCAATCCATTCTCCATTGCTGCTCGGGAGAGTCGAGAATTTGAAATTAATCGATCTCTAAAGAATGAAAGATAGCCTTCGGGCCAGTCCGGATCTAAAATACCTGTTAGTATTTGAAACTGGGGTTGTGGCTAGACATTATGAGGAACTCACTTTGCGCAGAGGCCTGTACAGAGGAGCAAAATTTGAGGATCGAGTCCCCAAGGAACTCGAGCCTTTCATAATGAACCGGCTCGGCCGCGCTTCGCGAGCTGATGGCCTCCCTCACCAAATCCAAGTCGTAAATCTCAACAGGCTCAAGGAGCGTCATAGCCAGTTGCTTAGCCACAAGCATGACCTCAATTTCGTGGATGATGCTGGGTATGAACATGCCGCACTGCGCGTGCCTCACTTGTATGCTGTCCACTGTGGCCCAAGGCAGAGGCAAGACACGCGAGTAGGGCTTGGTGGTGACCTGATCTTTGCTGGGATCTCCATGTAAGCGATGAAGGAAGTCGGATCTGCGGGTCCATTTCGTGAGGACAAGATAAGGAACGTCGACGGGAGCCTTCTCGTACTCGTAGAAGACATTCTGGACCTTTTCGGATGGTGGTTTTGATTGAATGATGTCTTGGTATAAGAACGGCGTATGCGAAGTGTCCCTGATTAGATACTGCCCCTGCTTAACCTCTTCATCCCAGGGGCTGAATTTTGCGCTGCCAATTTGATTCATGGAGATTGCCGCATTCTTGGTCATCACTCGTATGACATGCTCCCTCTCCTCAAGTTTCCATCGGTGAGCAAAATGAAGCGCAAGAAGCGTCGAAGTATGATCAGGCATGAATGCCACTTGAGCATGCGGCACTGGTCTTCCCGAGCTAATCCGAAGTTCCCATCTGTGGTCGCGGTCAAGGAACATCTGAATAGGTCGGGGTTGGTTAAGCCACACAGGAAGCAGGATATCATAATTTCCCATAAGCTGGCCATGTTCATCATAGCCATCCATCGAATACAGCCATTTGTCCCCTGTCTCCTTCCATGCTCTGGCAGCCTGGTGCCAAGGTTGGAGAGGCGCTTCAACAGCTACCTCTGCTGCCCGAGCCTCGACTCCAGGAATCTCCTCGAACTTGAAAGGCAGCAAATTTTCGTTGATAAGGCCGGCTTTGTACAGGGCCACATAGGCTTGGAATGCCGCATCCTTTGTGGCATTCTTTTCGGATGCCCAGACGGATGCACTGTCGGCGCGCCGCAGGTCTGCCGGCACGAAAGAAGGCAGCAAAACGGTGGCACTCAATTCCGGAGTGTATGAATCCGAATCTCGACGCACGATATAGTCCGGCCGGCTATCCACATATTCCCCCTGCGACAAGACTCGACAGAAATGCTCTAGGTGATGCTTGGCATTGTCGAAATCAAGCCTTGCGCCGGTGGATTGCACGATGAAGCAAGCATTGCTAGTGTCCTCGGATTCTTCCACCTTCTCAAGCCTGTGGAATTCTCTTTCCTGTTCTTCATACAGCTTCTTCATCTCCTCCTCCAGAATCTCCCATTGTTTTAGGATCGCGCTCGACTTCTCGATGAAGAGTACCAGCCTTGAGTCCTTCATCCTTGCTCTTCCACGACGCTGGATGAACGCCTTTGGTGTTGATGGACTATCAAAGCAGATAACCAGGTTGCAAGCGGGAACGTCGATTCCTTCCTCCAAAACAGAAGTAGCCACAAGGAGATTAACTTTTCCGGAGCGAAAGTTCTGCAACGATTTTAAGTCTGCGTCCCCCATGAACTCGTAAATAGCTTTTCGCCTGCTTGAATGGTTGGATGTTCCAGCCATCGTACCAACGTGATATCTTTGCATGATCCGGGGATTCGCGCGCAGGAGCTCGTAAAGCATGGTCACCGTAGCCCGGTCCTTGACGAAGATGATTCCGACAACGGCTTCCTCAGCTGACAACAATTCTTGTAGGAGCAAATTGACCTTGTCAGATATATCGTACGGGTGCTGTGGTGTATCGGGAGGACGTTCGAACGAGACCTGGCGCAGGGTGTCGGCGAGATATTTCTTCTCCGCATCCATCCACTGGTTAAAGAAGTCGCCGCTTGAGTTCACCTTATTGAAGTAAGTTGTGATGACTTTCCAAATGTACAAGTCGGCTGCCCATGGTCCAAGTTGGCGACATATTTCCGTGGCCCGAGAATCGACTCCTTTCATCTGGTTTTGCGAATACGTATCATACTTTTCAACCGCTTTTATCAACGCCCGCTTGTTTCTCTCTGTCGGGTCGGCTCTTAAGCTCAGGATGTACGGATCTTCTCTAATATCCATGTTTACAATGACTTTCTGTAGTGACTGCATCGTGGGGGTGGAGTAATAACACCGGGAGGTGTATATGGCATGTGATATCAGAGGCTTCTTAACGCATTTGAGGAGCTCGTCGCGATGAAGGGTTGGCGAAATAGACTTGGCGTCCATTACTGTCTCCAGGGATTTAAGTTCCTTGACGCTGGACCGGATGCTCGGAGTTGCTGTTAGGCCCAAGATGAACGGGACACTCTCGCCATTAAGTCTCCTCGGGTGATAGTGGTTGGTCATAACTTTTCCTCCTGGATTCTTGCCGATGCAGTTGTGGACTATAAGAGGCAACAAAGTCAGTGGCTCGACTTGGCCAACGATCTATCCTATGTATTGAACAATACCTTCATCGAAGACAATGAGGGCCAGTTGACCCATGTTGACATAGCCATGATTTAGGGCCTCTAGTAAGACTTGGGGTGTCGAGACAGCTATGCGGACTTCCGAGAGTATGGTTTCCCAGATTGTTGCGTTCCATGTACCGAGGTCATGGTTACCCGTTAGCAGCCTCATCGAGGCGGCGGGTACCTGAAGCTTGATGACTTCGAACTGTTGGGTGCATAGTGAGATGGTTGGCGCAAGAAACCATATCATCTGGAAGTTGTCAGCATAGTCCTCGGCAGGTATCGGTGGTTGGGAGTCAGTTACCTTTTCCGGAGAACATCTTTCTAATTCCACCTTGATTCGAAGAACAGCTCTGATAGTAGAGCCTGGTCAGAGCCATTCGCGTTGGAAAGAGGGGTCTGTTTATTTGCCTGTGCAGCGGAATGGGATGCGCAACTTACACCTGGGTTTTACCGCTCCCGGTATCCATCTAATCACACCATTCTGGTTAACGGACATGCTGCAGGGATTGATTGGTCAGGGATTGTAATTGACTGAACATACAGCAACAATGACATTTTGCTTGAGACTCTGATCGAGCATCTCCAGCTGGTAGGCTCTGGAACTCATGACGCCGGCCTGGGAGCTGTCGCTATCGCACTCTCCATCATCACCAGGCGCAGATGCCTGGGCTCCCGAGGAAATGGCATCTTGGGCAGCAGTGGACAACGTCTCCTTGATATTATCAAGCACACCTTGAGAAGGCGGCGCAGTGTCCACATCGGCTGATTGGGGCCATTCCTCAATGTTACTAGCCTCATCCCCCAGATGGTCATGTTCAGATGCAGATGTTGACTCTGGAGAGTCAGGTACCGGCAGCAGGCCCGACCCCATCACGTCACTAGGAGAGGAGGGAGTGGGAACGCGTCTCGTAGGGCTGCCAGCAGCAGCAAAGTGGCCCAGCCAGTGAAGCGACAGGAAACCCCCTTGCCGAACCACGACGGATCTCCGGACGCCCCAAGCCCAAGGTTGAAATACCCGAGCGGTGTAACCCTTCAGACTAATGGTACGAATGGTAGCTGTGTCCAAGGCCAAGCCCCGGGGTATTGGCCTGACGTGTCCGCCAGACACAAGCCTTACGGAGTAGGAAGAGCCCCCGGCTCCGACAGGCTCAACCCTGAGGGTTCGAACGGGCCCTAGTCTGAGACCACGAGGAAAGGCGAGCTTGTAGCAGTAGTAGCAGTAGAAACAGGCGGGCCCTCCGTGGGGTCTGCCACGAGCGCCCGGCAGGATGCTGATGATTTGCGTGGTGGCTAGCAGCTAGTCTGTCTGACTTGCGGAGTAGTACTACTAGTGCTAGTATAGAAGCAGTAGTAGTATGTGCTACTAGTAGCAGGTAGTGTTAGGATACTGGTATTAAGAGGAGGAGGGTGGTGGGTGGTGGGAGAGTAAGCTTCGCGAGGCATTACGAGTAGAGACCGAGATTCGGGAAACTACACAAACGGAGGCGGGGGCGTTAACCCTTGAAACTGGGGTTTCTTACCCAGGTAAATGCGTTCTTTTTGCGGCGGATCAGAGGCCCAGCAAGTCTCATCTGCTCTGTACGGCACTCACTCGTACGAGTAGAGAACCACGCAGCTGAGTGACGTCTTATGGCGTGGAGAAGAAGAGAGGAGGAGAGGCCTCACTCGCTGTGAGGGGTCTTTTTGTTTGCTGGCCGCCTTGTATGGTCGCCTCGCCTCGCCTCGCATAGCCCTGTGAGCCAAACAAAGCGCTGTTCGCTTAAGCCCTGTTCATCTTACTCCCAGCATTAAATCCGCGATTGGTGAACAGAAGATAAAGCGTGCATCCTGTCACTTTCTCCTATTTGCCCTCCCGCGCCTTGCTGAGTAATCCACATTGGCCCTCTCGAAGTTGCCGGGACTACGAAGTGTGTACTATTACTACGGAGCACTATCTTCATAGTACAGGTAATAGTACTACTCCGTACTATTTCGGTATCCATATCCCGATAGTAATACTAGTACTATACGTGTACTCGTACTCGTACCGTGCTTACATGTAAAAAAGCGGCACAAAAACTACGAGTACAGATGCCGTCTGTTTTAGCAATGGTTTCTGGTTCTTTTCCCGTCTTCTGTACCCGAACACGTGCGGGCGCTTGAAGTGGTTCAGCGTTTCAACTACCGCAATGATAGGGTTATGATGTGCCAAGAAAGATAAACCTATCCATCTCGTATACAGTTGATTAGCCTACAATTCCAAGCAAAGTGGAAAGAAATCTTACCTTGATTGGTCGGGAATTCGGCATTTTGCATGCCAAGGCGGCCCGACAACCTGGACCGAATCCCCCAAGTTGGTTATTCGGCCCGCGACATATTCGGCAGTCCCAACAGTTTCGGCTTATTATTAATAAAATCAGCTGCTAATAGCAGGCAGGGGTGGAGAGATTGTGGCGGTTGGAAATACTCCTATTGGCTTCGCTCGCAAAAGGCCCTTCTAGATTGTAAGATTGTCAATGATAGAGACAAATTTTGGTAATTAAGACTAGTTCTGTCAATCCCGATGCATGACCCACAACCTTAAGAAGACGCTATACGTGGATTTGTGTGCCAGATCTACGCTTGACCGACTCTATATAGATGCTCCGAGTATTCTGCCCAATAACATGGAAATAAAGACAGGGAGGTGGCACTTCGCGATGTCGCCCGACAAGTCACTGAAGAATGATATCTGACACCATGTACGGAATATTCCGTACATCCTCCAGCCTAACCGAATAGCCTCAGCTATCCATCTACTCCGTACTTCTGCTTCTCTTTGTCCCCTGCGCCCCATCCCACCATCTTGTTGGGCAATAAACTATTAATGGAAAGGGTCGCACTGCTAGGGCTCGGGCCGCTAGGAGAACCGGTCCTTTGGGTAGAAGGCCTCAATACCAACGGTTGACAGTCAACGAACTTTTGTGATCGACGGAAGATGGCGACGCTACATGCATCTTGACAGTGGAATAGACAGTTGGACTGTTATTAAGCTGTCCATCAGCACGCCATCCACTACTATATTGATCCGTTCGTGTATCACTATCAAGTAAGACCATATTCCGGCATTTTCGAAGGCGCAGATGGCCTAAGGCGCGGATGGCTTAAGGCGCAGATGGACTAGAAGCGGAGGTTGCTCGTACATAACGTTCTGTAGGATCAACACAGGCCGCCATGTGTTCAGCGCCAACGGCGGTAAGGTTCTCTTTACCAATGGCTTATGGTTGCCAAGCCCTTAGATAGGATTACAGTGGCAGTACTCCGTATACGAGGGCGAAGTTCATCTGGTGGAGACCGGTGTGTCGGGGTAATACCTTGGGCCGGGCTGCCGTGGCCGAGCTATCTGCCCCACGGCTACTCTGCAGCATTGCGCCTCATAAACAAACCTTACTTGCGGATCGGTAATACTAATAGTCAGGCTTCTTAAGCATACAGCAAGGACTCCACATGAGTCATGCCTTCTGTTATCTAATTTGAAGGTGGGGGGCTGAGTGCTCCGTAGATTTTGAGACTTCAAAATCTCATATTCTATAGGTAATGATATCGCAATGGTCCCATAGCTTCCTTGCCTAAGGACAATAGGAAATAGACTTATTTCAATTGTGATGAGGGCTTTGTTAAAGCTTGAACGAAGTTGTTATAACCTTATTCAGTGTCTCACGTAGTATTGTCCCAGTAGACAAGGAGATTCTGAGGAGGATACCGCAGACATGCATTCACAGCCTCAAGAGGATGCTATGCTACTTCTTCATCCTCTAAATCAAGACTCTCTAAACTATAAGTAGTAATGCTTGCCGGCTTGTATAGCCTATAAGAGTCATCAGGGATTGTTGACGCAATTTACTCCGTAATGGCTGCTTTATCATGGTGGAACATCACGCAAACCACCCTTTAAACATCTAATGTACAAGAAACGATCGCTAGTACTCCGTACGGCGCACCGAGTACCGGCTTCTAAAGATGAGGCCAACCACGACCATCGGTCGATAATGCAACGCGGATAGCATAAGGGTTTCCTCCCAGGCGCCGGGGTTTCCCATCCCCCCCCTATTGGTTGCTGACACTACTTTATAAGGTAGGGGACTAGAGTTACATTTAGGCTAATCGTTAGTATAGATAGCTAGGGTAACAATCCTTCTACTACTAGTCAGAGTATACTACTCCGTACGGAGTATGTACATATTCGACGAACTATGTATTACTCGGATACCTCTACAGATCAAGATAACCTATCACCTCACAGAATTGGATCCGTCAAAAAGTGGATCTGGTATAACTTTAGCATATGCCAAGCTTCACTATATAAATTAAACGAGACTATTTTACCCGTGCATTCCTAGCTATCCAGCCTTAGTGACGGGTCAAATTTCGTTCCATAGTAAGACTGATCCTTCTCAAATGTCAGTTGGATCACAAATGATGACAAATGCTGTTGAAGTGAGTTACAGACAAAATTGGTCACAAGACCTATATGATTCTGGATCAAAGGACTTGAGATGGCTCTTAATACAGATCATGAAAAAAAAAATCCGCATTCCCACATCTGCTCATAGTATTGCTTCACATTGCGATAAGTCTATCACATGTCAAAGCGCTGCTTCTCATGCACATGATACATCTGTCGTACGATATAAGCCACACTAAAATTCTATTGCTGGCCTGGTGTACTCCGTACCGTTTTGACAAAATGCTTCGGGGATCAATCCACCCAAGCAAAATCCGAATCCACGTAAACACCTTGAAGCCATTTCTACAAATGGAATATCCTCTAGTCTGTAATAACCGTATATGCAGTGTTCCCCTCCATAAACACATAACGCCGATATCTCCAGTCTATGAGTCCTCGGATATCATACCTCGAACCAGCAGACACCAAAGCCGATTTTCCCGCAATTGTACGAGCCAGTGTTACAAGCGGAGCATTGCTCAGGATATCGAACACGGAGACATCGCTCTTGACCTGCTTAAACACCGAGGCACGGATCTCCACCGCAACCAGGCTGTCGACGCCATAGGCGTTAGCCGGTCGGCTGACATCGATGTTTACCTCGTCCACCATCATTGCCTTCGCCAACTTATGAACCAGCGCTCTGCTCACAACTGCGGCCGCCTCGTCCAGTGTCTTTGCGGCCGCAAGCCCTATTTGAAGCTCCTCTTCCAGGCTGACAGTATCGGCCCCACTTCGGCCCCGACCTACTGTCTGCGTACCGTATAGCCGAGTCGGGCCGAAGCGCCGATTACCGAACCAGTAGGGCTCCTCGTAACCCCCGTCCTTCAGCATGCCACCTGTAGAAAGTCCTACAGTATTCTCTGCTGACGTTAGCATATTGCTTATGCTCGCCTCGATGACTCCGAGAACGTCCTCCTCCTTTAGACCTGCGTATGCGCCAGAGTTAGCGATGGTGGGATCCACCGAGTCGTCGTTCTCAGCAGCATAGCCAATGTCCATCACGCGTCCTAGATCGATACTAGTTGCCTTGAGACCAAGAGAATGACGGTGCCGCGCCATGGCGTCTTGGAATGTGTTGCCTATGGGGTTTAAACAAGTTAGCTGCGGATAATCTCATCTGAACGGGAAAACTCATTTACCGGCATTGTAATTGCTTTGGCCCCTGGAGCCCACAATTCCTCCAACGGATGACATGCAGATGAAGAAATCGAGATCCTTCGGAAGGAAATCGTGCAAGTTCCTTGTGAGCTGCACCTTAGGACGGAGGGCGGTGTGAAATTCGTCAACGGTCATGTTTTCAAATAGGGCATCCTACCAGCTGGTCAGTATATACGTCATTATCGAGTTTTCCCCTATTCGGTCTTCTGTCTTTCATATCCTCTTAAAAAGCAAATAAAATCATTGAATTTGCGATTCACGTACCTGCAATTGCATAGCAAATGTGACCACGCCACGGATAGGAGGAAACCCAGCAACTCGGATCTCCTCTAGTACCCTCTTGAAATCGGCCACTCTGCTGATGTCGCATGTAAATACCTTGTGATTCACGCCCTTTTTCGTGAGACTCTCTAAGAGTGTCTTGGCTGCGGGTTTTCTCGCTCCAGAGCGAGATGTGAAGATAAGGTGCCGAGCCCCCTTGGAAGCCATCCATAAAGCAAATGCCCGACCAAGACCGCCTAGGCCACCGGGAATCATATAAGTAGCATCTGGAGACAAAGAGATCGGAGGCGTCTTTAGTGGAACAATCTAGTTCATATATCAGTTTCCTGTATGTTCTGGTCACGAAAGAAGAATGTTGGTTAACTCACCGGAACAACGTCATCGTCATTAGCTACCAGAACCATCTTTCCAATATGCTTGCCTGTCTGCATAATTCGGAAGGCCTCTTCAGTTTGGGAGAAATTCATCACCTTGACCGGTTTGATTGGCTTGATAATGCCCTTGGCGTAAAACCCCATCACATCATCTAGGACCCTACCCAACAGGGTTGCATTGTCCTCATAGATGGCGAGCAAATTGACACTAGAAAATGACATGTTGCGCCGGAATGGTGCCATGTCCAACCCACTATTCCCATCTATTTAGATTTCATTCGTTAGCAAATTCACAAAAATACATGAGATGGGGTTGTCACTTACCAATGTCTCTCATGCCCAGTTCGACAAAGCGTCCAAATGGTGCAAGGCAAAACCACGTCTGCCGGAGTGCTTCTCCCGCAAGTGAATTGAGAATCACATCCACACCTCTCCCATTTGTCATCCGTTTAATGCCCGATACGAAACTATGGTCCCTGCTGTTGAAGATGTGATCCTCTCCAATACCATACTCTTCTATCATGAGACGCTTCTTAGACTCAGACGACACTGTGACGAATATTTCAGCCCCAATGTGTTGTGCGAGGATTATAGTAGCCTGGCCGAGGCCACCCGCTGCAGAATGAATCAGCAACGTCTCGCCCTTCCGGAGGCGGGCCACGTCAAATAGGGAGTAATAAGCCGTGGCGTATATCGTTAGCAACGCAGCCGCATCTTCGAAGCTCATTGTGTCCGGTACTCTCTGGATCATCTCATCAGTGTTACGGACATATGTGCGAAACATATTCTGCCCCAGAGTCACGACGCGATCTCCCGGTGCCCATCTCGTAACAGACTTGCCCACGCGGCTGACGACACCGCTACACTCGACACCTAGGAAGGACGATTGAATCTGTCCCATGGCAGTCATCACGTCTCGGAAATTCAATCCCACAGCTTTGACCTTGACTTCAACCTCGCTGTCTCCAAGTGGGTGAGGATACAGCTCACACTCGAGAAACTGGAGTGTGTCCAGCATACCGGGGACCTTAACCTGCAGTTTCAGGGCGCGGCCTGGCTGGCTGAATGGTAGCATATCAGGAGGCGGATCTTGGTTGCTCGTCTCAAAGACACTACTTAGTGTATAGTCTGGATAGAGACGAGGCACATGTATCATGCCATTACGCACTGTGAATTCCCACTCGTTGTTGCTGGTATCGACCTTTGCACGGAGAATCTGGGTAATCATTGAACAGGTGAGTTCAGCGTCCGTGAGTTGACTGGGATCAAGGTCGAGTGTCGCCAATTGTACTCCAGGATTCTCGTTCCGAATGGTTCTGGAGAGACCAACCACGAGGTTTAATTCCGGGCTCGAACAAGCAATCGTGGCCCCGCTGGTCAGCCACAGTGTGTTTGCAGATTTGAGGATCATACGCTTGACAGCCTCAAAATCTTCTTGTTCAATATCGTAAAGGAGTGGTACCCTTACTTCAACGGCGATGATGCATGCCTTTCCGGATAGCTCTACCTTGTGAAGATCGGAAAGTTGAACTTGCTCAACCTCACATCTCTCGTTAAGCAGCTTCTGTGACAGGGTATAGACAATCGAATCAAGCAGAGAATCATCAACAGAGGGCTTGACGATGACAACTCTCTGTGGCAATGGCAGCTCTGGAAGAGACCCTGCCACTGAGATCATGAGTGACAGTCGGTGTACATCCTCTCTGCTATGGTCTCGGAAGGACGCGCATATTCCGTCAAAGCCCTCAGCTTGAAGACGAGAATTCCATTCCTGCTCTGAAATTATAGGGCCCCACTGCCGGTTATCGTTCTCACCTGTATATGAGTAAGTTTACTGATACCCTCCGAGTGTGACAGGCCTAGTAGGTGTTGACTCACCTAACCACCATCCAGGAAGCGTTCCGAAGATCATAGGCACGCGGGCTAGCTGAGTTGTCATCTCTCCAACAAGCAAGATGCCCCCCCTATTGAGACACGAGAGTTAGTTGGGACACCTGATCGCCCACATGAAGGGGGAGCACTCACGGCTTGAGCAACTTTCGGCATTGAGCAAGTGCGCCATTGATAGAAGAGCATGCGTGGAGGCAATTGTTCGCAATGACTACGTCGTACACACCAACTTCCAGTTCTTGGTTAGCAGGGCCATTCTCGGCGTTGAAGACCTTGAACTCAATGAAGTCTTCCCACTCCTTGAAGTTTTCGGCCGCAGCCTCGAAGAACCCGCTACTGATATCAGTATATGTGTACAACTGCAGCCTGCTAGCAGCTTCCACGCGCCGGCCCAAGGCTGGAAGCACCTCCTTGGTCGTTCCGCCAGTGCCCGCACCGACCTCAAGTATCCGGAGCGGCTTCTTGTGTGACAGGTGCCTGATGTATTCAGCCATAAGCTTGTGTATCTTGTTTTCACCTATGGCTGTTCGATAGTAGTGAGCCAACATGTCGTCTTCGCTGAGAATTTGGAGCGGTTCCAGCTCGCCAGTGAGGATCCTATCCATGGCCATGGCCACGCGATTCAACATCTTGCCATCGGAAGAGGCGTATGCAACCCGCTCTAGGATAGCCATGTCGAAGGCGTCATCCGTGACTAACCAGTCGTCGTCACTGCCTAATGGGGGCTGGCAGGGCAGCTCGCCCGAAGAGGCCAGCTCGTACTGGTGCTGTATATACTTATAGAAGACGCTCTGGTGTTGTGGAAATGATTCTGCGTCTTGTGGCGTGAATATCCGTAGGACTCTTTTACAGATGATGAAGGAGGCCAGCTCAAGTTCGTACACAACCCTGGGATCCACATCTGGAATATCCTGTGCAAACGGTGTCAAGAAGGAATGCAGAGCCTCAGAAGACAGAGCTTCAATGTCAGCACCCCATCGGTGACAGGAGCCGAGCTGCTGAACTGAGTCGACATTGGCTGATCCAGAATCAATGCTGTCAGTAACGTTCTCAATGCTGGCCGCTTGAAACCCCTCTACTAGAACAAGGGGCTCCTCCCAAGTGCTATCTGAAGCCACGATAGTCCCGAAGGCACCCTGTGAGCCGCGTATCGCGGTTTGAGAGTAGCCGTAGAACCTCTCCCCTGGCTTCTTGTCGGCTACCCTGGTGGAAACGTACATGCTTTCAACGAAGCGAGGAACCATGGCTCGATCAACGAGCAGACCGCGCGGCGTATAGGCTGTCATAATCGCATGGATGATACCATCGAGCGTCGCTGGGTGGATTATGTGGTCATGTTCAAATTTCTCCGGCATAACAGCCTTGGTGTCCGGCACTTCCACAACAAATTGTGTTTCATAATCTCCTGAAGCCATCTCAACCACTGTTTTGAAACAAGCTCCGAATTGAAGGCCAAGTTTGGAGAACTATAAGTATGGTTTAGCAAAACACACAATACATTTGGAAAGCACTAATTAGGGGGTGAGAGTTGAACGTACCATGGCATACATATGTGCTGGATCTACTGGATCCAGGCCAGCGCTTGCCAGTCGCTGATATTCGTCGCGGTACTGTTTCGCGTTTGCGGGCCTCTCTTCAGCAAAGATCGGGTTCTCGTGTGTTTTATACTTGACCGAAATCAGTCCAAAACAGTGCCGCGTCCAGATCCCTTGACGTGTGCGGCATGATATGTTGAACTCATACCAGGACCAATCAGGGAGCCTCGAACCCGTGCGCCACGGACGCAACTGAAGCTTTGACTTGAGGGGCTCATCAGGTGGTATAATCATAGCCGCGCCGACGGATACATCTCGAAGCTGGAAGCCCTCAATCTCTTTTGTCTTGTCCGCTACCTGGCGTACTGCTTCTACTGCCATGGTAACCATGCCCGCAAAGGGGTATAGGATGGAAGATTGAACCTTGTGATGCTCCAGCCATGGAATTTCGGACACACGCAGGTAGTTGCGCCAGCTGGGCTCCGAGTCCGTGGAGTGCTCGCTGAGGGCTCCCAGAATGTCATGACGAGGCGTTTCCCTAAACCGGTAGGCGCGCGATAGGGGAGATTCATACCAATATCGAGTGCCGTGGTTCCAGGAGTAGGGAGGTAGGTCGACAAGTGGCGCGAGTATGGTGCCTTTTGGTCCCAAGGTTTCGTTGACTTGGGCAATGGCCACAGCACAACCATGCTGGAATAGGAATCCCATTGCTTCAAGTACAGTCCTCGTAGCATTGGCCTTGCGCGACAGTAATGAAATATATGGTATATCGAGTTTCTTGTCTGTCTGGCTGGTAATAATCTGTCGAAGAGGTCCCTGGAGGGCTGAGTGTGGCCCAACCTCCACGATTAGGTTGGGAATGCCAGCGTTCTCAGTTGTGCGCCCCTGAGCTGGTCTGTAGTTCAGGGCTGCTTCCATGGCCTGCTGAAATTTGACAGGACTGACCAAATTTGTGACCCAATATGACGGTTGCACCAGTGCGGCAGTCTCTATGAGCTCACCCGTCACGAATGAGAACATTCTAACATCTATGTCGTCTGGAAGATCCTGATTTGAAAGCTCCCCAAGGGATCCAAGATATGATGCGGCGATTTCTTTCATATGAGGAGAGTGATACGCCGTTTTAACAGCGAGTCTTCTGTTAAACACCTTCTCTGTCTCAAGGAGGGCCTGAACTTGAAAGATGGCAGACGTGTCCCCGGAGAGAGTGACACTAGAGGGACTGTTGATGCAAGCAACAACTACTTCTCCTTTCGTGACCTGGCCGATGAATGCCTGAACCTCATCCACTCCTAAGCCGACAGCGAGCATAGCACCTTCTTTAGTAATTCTCTTCGATAGAAGACCTCTGCGATAGGCAATTTGCCAGGCGGCCTCTCGAGATATGGCTCGCTTGGCATAGGCAGCCTTGGTTGCGGAGTCAGTGAAGCACATGGCGAATGCGTTGTTGTATACAGGCTACTTACGGCAATCTCACCACTCGAGTGTCCCACAACCACGGATGGCAAGACTCTCCAGTATCTCAAGAGGTCCACCAAGGCCACTTGAAGGGCAGTGCAAGCCGGCTGACTCAGTTCAGGTTCATTGATTCGCGAGCTGTC
This sequence comes from Mycogone perniciosa, assembly GCA_025331125.1. NCBI lineage: Eukaryota > Fungi > Ascomycota > Sordariomycetes > Hypocreales > Hypocreaceae > Mycogone > Mycogone perniciosa. Next base: position 88,082 of record JAOALB010000062.1, on the reverse strand, counting down.
CTCGCTTGCTAGCAACTCATCTATAAGCAGCATCAACACCCACTCTTCTGTGAGAATATTCATGACTTTCAACTTACCTACGAGGTCCCATTTTGAACCCAAGTACTCTTTGAAGTAGAAGGCCGCATCATCTATGCTGCTTCGGAACGCAGGGTGTGCTAATAGTTCTCTGCCCATAGCATACCACTGGGCTCCTTGTCCCGTAAATACAAAGGCGGGCACGGGCGCATCGTTTGCCCTTACAGGCTTCAGCGGCGTCTTCAAGACCTCGATTGCCTCTTGGATGCTAGAAACCACGGCGAACGACTTCCACAAGAACGTGCTGCGCTTGAATAGCGTCAGCGCCAGCCTGTCGAGAAAGTCGCCCTCATCAGCAGTGGGCCTGAAAACAGATTCAATGTACGATGCAACGTTCCTGGCAGTCCGATCAACCCCATTTTGCTCTTGTGAGGACCAGACAAGGAGTCTAGGTGTGACATTGGGTTCCCCAGGGGAATCTGTAGAGCTGGGCGTGTTATAGCCAGTCAAGTTGTCGTCGTCGTCGTCATCCGATGTAGGGCTGTCGGTAATGATAAAGTCTGGAGACAAGCTACTCAAGCCGCCATTATGGGCTCCATTTACTCTCTGAATATGTGTAACAGTGTTGTGAACCCCAGACAGATCCCGAGCATCGAGATAGTGGAAAGCATCATCGAGAATGGCATGGGCGTTGGTGCCACCATAGCCAAAGGAGTTGACACTGACTCGACGGAGGCCATTTGTGGGCCACGGTTGGAGTTCTGTCGGCACCTGGATACCTGTTAGCATTTTTTCTGGGGCTGTTACTCACGCATCACCGGAAGGTCTCACTTTGAGCTTCCATTCATCCATAAGAATTCGCGGGTTAGGCTTTTCGAACCACAGATTAGGAGGTATTTGACCATTTTCGAGGGCATAAACAGCCCTGATAATACCTGCCAAGCCAGCTGCACCCCCCAGATGCCCGATATTTGTCTTGACTGACCCGATGAAGAGAGGCTCTCCCTCTGGTCTTGACTTGCCCAATGTTGCAGCTATGGCTTGACACTCTATCGGATCGCCGACCGGAGTACCTTGGCACGGGTGTTAGTATGGACTGTGGCCTTCAGGAGAGACTAGGAGAGATATGATACCTGTCCCATGGGCTTCCATATAGCGGGTGTCCCTGAAATCCAGTCCAGCAGATGCATATGTTGATTTGATCAGTTCCTCCTGTGCTTGGGAAGACGGAACAGTTATTCCTAGTATGTGTTCCGTTAGTTACAGCTTGCAGGGTTTGAGTATCGAATGTGTGGTTGTAAACTCACCTGGGGTCCTGCCATCCTGATTGACACCTGTTCCTCTAATCACAGCTCTGATCACATTTCCATCGCGCAGTGCATCTGCAAGAGGCTTCACCATGACAACAGCAGCCCCTTCACCACGCGCATAACCATCGGCTTTGTGGTCAAATGACTTGCACTTAGAATCACGGCTAAAGAAATGGAGCTGTGACATCGAAATGGACATATCTGGTGTGAGGATAACGTTGGTGCCTCCAACAAGAGCCTATGGAATCGCCCAAACGGTCAGGCAAGACTAAACTCATGACATTTTGGCAAGCGAGGGACTCTTACTGATGTAGCTTCTCCACTCCTGAGACTCTGGCAGGCGAGATGCAATGCTACTAGTGAGGATGAGCAGGCTGTGTCTAGACTAACACTGGGCCCCTTGATATCGAGGAACCATGAGACGCGGTTAGAGATCAGGGAATTTCCAGAGCCCGTTGATTCATATAAGCTATCACATATATTAGTTTTGGAATTCCAGGTTTATTGAGAGTGAGACTGACGAAAAATCTTCAAGATCTCTGATCCTCATTTCTCGGTAATCCCAAGTGAAGTTTGCCATGTAACACGCCATTTTGGATCCAGAAATCTCGTTGATGCTTATACCGGCTACATGGGCTCAGCCAATTTTATCTGTGAGCCGTTCACAAAGAGAGTACATACCATTTTCAAGGCACTCGTATGACAGCTCCAGAGCTATCCGCTGTTGAGGATCCATACTATGGGTCTCCTTGGCTGTGATGGAAAAGAAGGGCGCATCGAAGACAGCAACATCATCTTTCAGAAAGTGGCCTCCTCGGTTGTACATCGTTCCCTGATGTTCAGCAGATGGGTGATAGAAGGCATCGATATTGAACCGATCCTTTGGGATCTCGGAGTGTGCGTGTCTACCATTGCTTACCATTTCCCACAACTTGGCTGGAGTCGTGGCTTCTCCAGGGAACCTCCCAGCCATGCCAACAATGGCAATGGGCATTGAGAGGTCCTGTTCAAAAGACATACTATCAAGCATCTTTACTGTGTTCTAATGGAGGCGTTTCTTTCACACATTGAATGCATTTTGTACCGTCACAGGCGAACCCTCCCCTTTTCAATGACCGCCATAGCAATGGCTTTCGTAGCGGGGACATCATATTCATGTCAATAGAACCGGGGCAATAATTTTTTCATGTCCAAGCGTTTTCTCTACAAAATATTGTTCTTCCTGAAGACGTACGTATAAAGGCCAATGCTAGCTGCTCGCGACAACCAACAGCTGCTACAAGCCCCATCAACGAACAGGCCCTCCTATGATGTTAGTAGCCTGTTCCAACTTGCTGCCTGGAGAAATCGGGCGGTGATAAGAAATATCTCAGACTATATGATTCCGCCATCATGGAGTGACAATCCAGTGATGGTCTTTTTTAACAACATGGCCGTTTATCGGCGCAGTCGTCAATTTCCTCGGGACAAAGTGACAACCTCAAAGACATGTCAGGCATGTGGTGTGTATCTGACGGGATCATTTTTGGCTCCATATTTGGACAATCGCAGGGCTCCGGCTACCAAGAAAAGATCAATAACAGGGCGGTGGCTAAAAGGAGGAACACTGGGCATAACAAGACCCACGTATTGTAGTTAGTGGAGAGGCATTTCAAGCCTCGCCCAACGTTCACGATTAAGATTCAGGATCTAGTGACTGTTAGTGCTAAAAATAGCCATTTGCATAATTCCCCTAGCTGATCGCCAGAGCCTAACACTTATCTAACAGGGACGGGTGATCTTCCGTTTGTGCGCCGCTAGTACTCCGTCTCGGCCCTCCACAGCTTAACGGAAGAGACGAGACTTTGAAGATTCAAGTTGTTGAATAGGTTTTTTCGAATCATCAACGCAGCTAATCAGATAGATGAATATCGCAGGCTACCAGTGGTGTCCGAACAAGTCGTGGCTGTTGACCCGTCTCAGAGATCAGAGTGCTGTTGGTCGTCGTCCAAGTGAAGACGCCACAATACAAAGCACACCAAGACGTGCTGATCCACCGCTGACAAAGAGAAAGGGATTTCCGGATTCAGTTTGTTTTTCACCTGAGTCATTCAAGTTGCGAATTGGTGTAAACTTCCACTAGTATTGCCCGTTTTACCTTCGTTTCAGCGCGGCCAACAGCTCCGATTTCGTGCTTGGCTGATTTTGCTTAATTTATGTGTACTAGCATATTTTCCTACTAATTTCTATTTTCCTTCACCTCTTCTTCAAAAGAGTCAATGCATACAATGTGTGTTGGTAATGAACGCAAATGTTTATTAAACGGTTGCCGTGCTCAGTAACACCTTAGTAATAAGCCCAACCTGCAGAATCAGAATGGATACCACTTCTCTCCATCAACCACTCATCGGCACATAGCCATTCATAGTGCCATGATATATGCCGCATAGGCTGCATATCTCGCGACCCTATGGAGCTATTCGCAGCCGGATTTAATGCCTGGAACCAACTCTCATTCAACCGGATTGAGGCCGAGCCAAAAGACAAGGCGGAGAGCTCAGAAGCAGAAGAACCTCATGACCTACCCTTGTTTGCCAAAGTCCTAACGGGCGACAAACTCGAACGACCCGTAGCACGTCTCTCCTACACCATTGGTATGTTTCATCATAGAGTAGGAAGTTCGGTTTCTTTGTGCATAAGTTCATACCTTGTGCAGTTCGTCGAGATGGCCGCTTGTGCTTCGCTGGTCTCGGCTCAAACGCCAGCAATGACATCGAATTCCTCTACTCCTCCGCAGAAGCAGCCAACGGTGAAATCCTCTCTATTCAAAACACAAGTGCCAGTAGCAATGCCTTGATAAAACATCCATCTTTGGCCGCGTGGAAGTCCCGCACCAGCTCTTCTCACATCTGGTCATGTCACCCGCCAGCTAAACAGATTGCCGCCTTTGATGCTGGTTTCGCGATCCTCTACGCAGACGGCTCACTCGCCACTCTTGGAGACCCTCGTTTCGAAAACTGCCTAGGCCGAGATATCACGCCAGAAACGTGGGTCTCAAGTCACTCCTTCATAAGAGTAGCAGAGGCACTAACGTCGAACATAGACCCGCCGATGCTCCATATCCAGTCCCGGACCTCCACGACATCAACGCCAATGACCCGATCAAACACATCACCGCAGGCGGCTTCTCAGTCGCAGCACTAACGCGCAGCGGAAGCGTTTACATCTGGGGCACTTCATCCACAGGTACACATCGGCGGCAACAGGCCTTCATAGGACTAGATGACGTGCCGAATTACATAGAAATTGACGGCGAGAAGGACGTGCAGGATGTGGCACTGGGAGATTCGCACGCCATTGCGTTGACAACAGACGGGTGTGTATATGTCATTGGTGAGAACAACAATGGCCAGCTTGGACTGGGAAGGGAGTTTGGTGAGAGGGCCGAGGACTGGACAAAAGTGCCATTCCGGGTTGCGGCTGGATATGATATAGTGGGAGTAGCAGCCGGTTCTAAGTCATCGTTTATTCTGACGTCCAAGGTAAAGGGAACTTGAGGATCAGGGGATTTAGTGTCAATGGAAGCGGAATGAAACCAATTCAAGGTGGCTAAACATTGCACTTGCAGGATGTTGCTGCAGACATCAGTGCTGTCAGCATCACAAAACAATCCTACAAACTTATTGCATGCGTTAAAGATTGAGGAAGAAGCTTGAAATGTGTTAGACTCTTGGTTTATCAAGCTTTTATGCCCCTCTAGTGTACATCAAGCCGCCCGTTGTCATCCACGCTGGGACACGACTCTATCATAGACTCGACAAGTAATCCTCAATCTCTTGAGGGGTCAGCTTCCTGAACCGAGGACCCGTTGCTCCCTCCATGCCCTCGACACCCAGCAGATGGTCAGCCGGGGGTCCGACAATGCCTGTACGACTGTTAGAATGGGAATGGACTTGACCGGAACAGACATTGGAGAATGGGTCGGCTTACCAATCTCGATGGAGTCTCCGTTCATCTCGCCTTCAATGTTGTCCTTCAGTGTCAGAAGGGCAATGTGAATGGCGTCCTCCAACTCAAGCTCTTCCGAGTACCGCTTCTCCAAGAACGTCTTGGCCTTGGTGGCACTCTTGCCAATGGCCGTCGCCTTCCAGGGGAAGTAGCTGCCAGTGGGATCAACCTGGTACAACATGGGGCCGCCCTTGTGGATACCACCAGTCTTCTTGGTCTTCTTTCCCTCTTCGCCCTTATCGGATTCAATCTCTTCCTCCTCGGGCTCGATGCCTTCATCCCATCCCGCGATCAGCATGCTGACACCGTAGGGTCGAACACCTGCGGACTGAGTAGCCTCCTGCATAACTCTGGCAACATCCTGCACCAATATCCGAGTCGGTGGGTACTCGTTGTAGATACGCTTGTAGCCGGTGTGCGAGACTTTGCGCGCTCGGTCGACTAATACTCTGTAGTCGGGGCCCATGCCGGAGTAGACGGTGCCGATGTTGGGGGTGATGTGGCTGATCTTGGAGAGCGTGCTCTGGTCGGCGAGGGGAGAGGAAGACTTCTTCTCGGTAGCAAGGACAATGCCATTCGTAGCTATTTCTGGGTTAGAAACCGGCTAGTACTCACTCTCTTGCGACTCCAACATACCCTTGATACCCAGAGCTGTTATACCCTGGTTGACCGCATTAAGCGCATACTCTATGGATCGAATGCCCCATGTCAGCTTCTGGAACTCAAATATCGCAAGCATCTAGCATATATCTAACATGCCGAAATGCAACTATAAAGCGTCTCCGGATGGGCATATGCGTACCGATCTGCACCAGCTTTCCGCTATGGCGATGTCAGCACACGAGGGACCTTTGGGTTGGAGGGGATGACATCAACTGGCATGGCATACCTGGGCGAGAAAGTCGTAAGCGAGAAGGAGTATCTGTCCGCCATAGCTGAATCACCTGCTGGGGGATATCGGTAGACGCCTGTTTATGCTGGTAGAGGACAGGTGTTGGCAGATTGGTGATTCTCAGAGGTTGAGCGAAACGAAGCTGCTTCTGAGGCTCTGAGCTGCTCCCGCTCCAGCAGGCACGGCCGAGCTGCGCGTCAAGTCAAGCTACAGGCAGTGTCTGGAGGCCGGGGAATTAGTTTTGCCGAAACCCGTGGGGAGCTGTGCCCGCACCACCTCTTTTTAGGCCAAGCTGGCTCCTCACCAGTAATTTTTTCTGCCTTGCATTGCAGCTTTGCTACCATTATCTGCAACCCCAAGCCGGAAGATTCGGTAATTCGACGAGGAGAGGATGCGGCACCAGACGTGATGAGGTGGCCTCCTTCTCTCTCCACTTCACTTCACACATGAGGGCGTCGCTGGCAACCAGCTATCCTTGCCATCCTTGCTGCGATTTTTTCCTGCGGCCAATCCGCCGTCTCAACTGACAGTCTGCCATGTAGTGCCAGTTCTCAGAGAGCTGACAATCCGTCAACCAACCAGCCTATCGCGCTTTTGATCTTCTCGTTTGATTCCTAGGTCTTCTATCCTTTCGGATCACGCCACCAAGATGGAGTATTTCAGCGAAAGAGAGCGGATGCCATACCAAGCCTCTGCTCCAGAATGGACATCTACCACCGACTCTCACAAACCGTCAGGGTCTGAGAATGAGCCTGCATCTACTCAAGCTCGGCCGACGCCAAAGCAGCGTCGTCATGGTCCCCGAACCTGTCGCATCTGCCTCGACACTGAGGAACCAAAGTACCCCTCAGCCGCCTCGTCACGACCAACATACGTATCTGACGATCCGGAGCTGGGGAGACTGTTGTCCCCATGCAAGTGCAAGGGATCGCAAAAGTATGTTCACGAGGGGTGTCTGAATTCCTGGCGGTTGGCAAATCCCATGGCGAAGCGAAACTACTGGCAATGTCCCACGTGCAAATTTTCCTACCGACTCGTTCGCCTACACTGGGCGTCCATGTTGAGCAGCAGGTTGGCGCAAGCGGGGTTAACCCTTGTCATTCTCGTCGTCAGCATATTTTTGCTTGGCTTCTTGGCAGACCCCATTCTCAATCTGTGGTTCGATCCTGTCGGCACCATCAGCGATACCGTTACAAGTGTGGTGACAGATGTTGAGGCCTTGAAATCGCCAGATTATGAGCCGCCGACGACTTGGGGCGAACATTTTCTCAAAGGTTTCTTCTCCCTTGGCCTCGTGGGGATATTCAAATCCATGCTGGCAGTGTCACCTTGGCACTGGTGGAATCTGCGAAGCCTGACGGGATCAGGGCGACGGCAAGGAACCGGAAGGGCACGAGTCGAAAACATCAGTCTTGTTTTCGTCATCATTGGGGCTTTCACAGCCCTTGTGGGCATCTGGAAAGCAGTGAAGAGGTTAAGTGAGCGCCTTTTGAAGAGTGTGAGCGAAAGAGTCCTCGATGTCGGCGGAGACGACGATGGTGATGATTTCTTTGATGAGGCCGGTTATGAGAAGAAAGATGAATAATGATGCTTTTCCCTTGTTTCTCCAAGACTCTGGGGTCAATGCTGCGCTGCCTTTTCCCCTGATGCAATGACACCCACCTTGCACACTCTTAAGCTGCCTCGAACTCGCTCTACCGTGTCAAGTCAACTAGTCTGCGTGCAAATATCAACACTCTATCAGCGCCTTGAGCTTGGACCGTTTTGGCTCCTCGCTCGCTGGCCTGGTACGAGACTGCCAGTGTATGTGTGCTTTGTCGAGATGCCTTTGGCTTCGAGACGGAGCCGTCCTTGTGAATCTACTCGGTACACCCGTACAAACCCGGCGAGTGGTTATCATCAAGACAGCCTGGTACATTTCGTAGTTTTAGATGAAATACATGAAGTTGACGCCGTACATTAAATTATTTCAAGTTCCATCAAGGTTATCTGTGTATGCTAGACAGTGATATTTGACCTCGACATCGGCCCTCCGTTTTCCGCGTATTATTGTACTTCTCACCAGGGAGGTCAATACTTGGGACTGCCTTTCATCTAATAGGGATCTTTTCCAGCATTCACCACCAGCCAATACCGTCATTCCCTACTATCAATGTACAGATAAGTACCTCGTACGTGTCCGTCACATGTTGAAGCAGGTGCAATAATAGGCCCCTGTCGGCATTTTGTACTCCCGGCGCCGACCCAATTGAAGGCTGCGTGTTCTAAATTTACAACGACCCTCCGCTCTGGCTAGCATAATACTCGTATTTAGCAAGATAATGCCACAAATGTCATAACCAGAGCGATCGTCGTCATCGCTTCATTGCGCGCGAACATCATATCATCGCACACAAAATTCCATTCCACCTGCCACTCGTTTATCATTATCCCTTTCGGGCTACAGATTGCTGGCCATTCCGCTGTGCTGTGCACGCCAGGTATTATCTAACCGCAGTGTCGCACAGGCAGCCAAGCTCAGGAGAAAGTTCCGATCCGAATCCAATCTCCCTCCTCCCAGGCCTCTTCTTCCACGAACCGCAACGCGATCACGAAAACGGATGAAAATAGACGGAAACGAAAAAAGACATTATTATTATTGTTAATATTAGCAGTTCAGAAGACTCTGAATATTTATTCTCTAGGTCGCGAGAGCCCACCTCGTTAGGGGGAGGGGACCCGCGTTCCAGCACAAAGCAAAGATGCACTTCGCATATCCTGCTCGCAAAAGCTCCAACCCGCCGCCCTTCCGACCACGATCTACGAGGCTGCCATTGCTGCGGAGGAGTCGACTGAAGACGATCGCCATCGTATTCTTCATATTTCTAGCAGGACTCTGGCTGCTGTCCTCGCCAAGTTACCCCGGCCCGGAGCGCGAACGTGTCCCCTCGGGACAACCGCCTGTCGTCATTGTGACAGCCATCGACCCGAGGCAATACAACAATGTCTACCTCAAGACTATCAAGGAGAATCGAGAGCAATATGCCACAAAACATGGTGAGCAGGATCCCCTTGGTGATGCCCCAATTCAATGGCTTGACTTCGAGGCGGGCTAACAACAAATTCCAAAAAGGCTACGAGGCATTTGTTGTCAAGGCGTTCGACTACGATACCCGCGGCGCACCCCAATCATGGGCCAAACTGATGGCTATACGGCACGCGCTGAGCAAATTCCCCGAATGCAAATATGTTTGGTACCTCGACCAGGACGCCTACATCATGGACCCAAGCAAGACACTTGAGGATCAACTCATGCAGCCGAAGCGGCTGGAAAGCTTGATGATGAAGGACTACCCTGTCGTGCCACCAGACAGCATCATCAAGACATTTACCCACTTGAAAGGGGAGGAGGTCGACTTTGTCATCAGTCAGGACAAGACGGGTTTATTAGCTGGCAGTGTGGTGGTGAGGAACGGAGACTGGGCCAAGTTTTTTATCGAGACGTGGCTGGATCCTATTTATCGAAGCTATAATTTCCAAAAGGCAGAGAAACATGCCTTGGTAAGTCTTGCTCTCTGGGGAAACTAACAATGAAGGGGGGAGAATGCTAACCGCCAACAGGAACATATTGTGCAATGGCACCCGACGATCCTCTCCAAGCTGGCACTCGTGCCACAACGAACACTCGCTGGATACTCGCGCACCGACCTCGGCGATGCATATCAAGACGGAGACTTTGTAGTCATGTTTGCCGGCTGCACCAAATCGGGCGCCCAGAGCTGCGAGACAGAAGCGACACACTTTTGGGAGAAGTGGAAGAAAACTTTGAGCAATGCATAAATGAGAAAAGAAAGTGGGGGGTGAGATGGCAAGCAGACATGGGCAAACAAAGGCAAGGAAAGGGTGGACCTGCGTAATACCGGCGTTCGTTCGGAGCATCGACTGGAGTCTATATCCACGGCGTTATATGGGTTGATATGTGGGTTGTGGGGGTGAAATGCAAATGATAGAGCGGGAGGCCCCGTCAGTTTAAACAGGTTGGAGTATGAAGAAAAGAGACGATGGCCGTTTAGGGAATAAAGCCTTTGATCTATATAATTTACTATTCAGTTCCGGTGTGGTTTCACTCGGTGAGGATGTCAAGACCGCGCAGAACAGGTGATGAGAAATCAATGGATTGGATTGGATTGGATCTTGATTCTGCGTATGGAATCCACCCAATATTGGCTTGCTGACGTATATAATACGACTCTGTGCTACTCGAGTGAGGCCAGTGCGTGATATGCTGGCGGGATACGTGCGATATTTCCCTTTACGGATGCCCGTCGGCATCGATCCACACATGGTCTATCCATTCGTCTGATCCATGTTGATACGAAGTACTCCGTACTCCGTACATAATGGGCTTATTATCGACGTGATAGGAGGAAAAATCAGCTCATTGGTGTCTCGTGTGCGATAGGCAGAAGACGAATGAGTGATGCCGTCCTCGGACTCCGCGGGTTTAGTCTACGATTCGACTCATTGAGTGATCCATTGTGTTCTGGAGTCGATGTAACTACGAAGTAACATGTGCGAGTAACAGCGTGGGCATGGGGCTGAGATATGGTTCATGCATTGTTTGCTCAGCGCTCAGCCGTGAAGCAGATATGAAGCCATCGGCTTAATTGCCACTACCACTTAGACGTTGTTCACGAATTATCTACGAAGAAATGGTACGAGATAGCAGCAAACTGCCACCGTATCATATGGCATCTCTCTTAATAACTCGCAACACAATACGAAGTAGTAATAGTCAGTCTATCGACTCGGATACATCTCTCCCGATTCGTTCCCCTTCACGGAGTCCGCGGGATCGCCAAGTCGGCCATTCCAAGCTTAGCGGCTCCGTGAACCGTCTCCGGACACAGACGATCCACATGCGAATGTTCAAGAAGAGGCGATGCCCCTCCCTTTGGGTGATGCTACGAGTATGCTATAGCCGAGGTGGGTTAGATAGGTCCGTACCACTAGTACTTACTAGTCCTCCGTATTTTCTACCCGTATATACATACTCGTAGTAGTATATATATTATGACGACGTAGATGTGTAAGTCGCCGCCCCCCAGCAAAGATCGAGCTTTTGTTGGCGACTCGTCACCCCCAATAAATACCCACTTGTGATGGCTTCCAATTGCCTATCCAAGTGATCATTTCTTTTTTCTCTTTGCTCCGTTTTACTTACTATATACTATATAATCTCGTCCTCACCATGCCGGGAAGCTCGCGCATTCCCCAGAGCCTCCGCGGCAGCCTGGAGTCTGTCAAGCGCCGCAAACAGGCGCTCTCGATCAACATGATCAACGTCGATCTGTGAGTTACCGATACATGGAGAGATGGAGAGACACACAGCGGCAGTTCAAGTCAATTGGGTCTCTAACAATCACCATTCGCAGCCTTAAAAACATCTTCTTCTTCTACTTCGTCATACGATGGACCCGCCGCCTCTGGTGGAAGCTCAGAGGCCGCGGCATCATCGGCGCCATCCTCGAGCTCTACCGCGATATCGAACGGACCCTCTACGGCTACTTCCTGCGCGCGCCGGGCGTCCGCGGCCAGGTCCAGAAGAAGGTCAACGAATCCATCACGAAACTCTCCAACAAGCTCGTTCCGCAGGGCCAGACGAGGTACCTGACGCTCCCCAAGGAAGGGCTGACTGACGATGCCGTGCGCGCCGAGCTCGAGGCCCTGGCCAACATGGACCATACTCGCTGGGAGGACGGATATGTCTCGGGTGCGGTGTATCATGGCGGCGACGAGCTGCTGAAGCTGCAGACGGATGCTTTTGGCAAGTTCACTGTTGCGAACCCCATTCATCCCGATGTGTTCCCTGGCGTGCGCAAGATGGAGGCCGAGGTGGTGAGCATGGTGCTCAACATGTTCCATGCGCCGTCCGGAGCAGCCGGCGTGACGACCTCGGGCGGCACAGAGAGTATCCTGATGGCATGTCTGGCTGCTCGCCAAAAGGCCTATACGGAGCGCGGCGTGACAGAGCCCGAGATGTAAGTCTACAAAACTCCGGATGACACATGATGTTATATACAACCAGCAACTAACAACGCCCCAGGATCCTCCCCTCCACAGCACACACAGCCTTCGTCAAGGCCGGCGAATACTTCAAAATCAAAATCCACTACGTCGACTGTCCCGCTCCCTCCTACCAAGTCGACGTCCGTCGCGTCGCCCGTCTCATCAACTCCAACACCGTCCTGCTCGTCGGCTCCGCGCCCAACTTCCCCCACGGCATCATTGATGACATCTCCGCCCTGAGCCGCCTCGCCCTGCGTAAGAAACTCTGCCTACACGTCGACTGCTGCCTCGGCTCCTTTGTCGTCGCCTGTCTCGACAAGGCCGGCTTCGAGTCGGAGCCGTTCGATTTCCGCCTCAAGGGCGTGACGAGCATTAGCTGCGATACACACAAGTATGGTTTTGCGCCAAAGGGTAGCTCTACGGTTCTGTATCGTACTGCCGAGTTGAGGTCGTATCAGTACTTTGTCTCCCCAGATTGGAGCGGTGGTGTGTACGCCTCGCCTGGTATGGCTGGGTCACGGCCCGGCGCGTTGATAGCAGGCTGCTGGGCGAGTATGATGCGTCTTGGAGAGTCGGGCTATGTAGACGCCTGTGTGCAGATTGTCGGCGCGGCCAAGAAGATCACCGAGGCTATACAGAATGCGCCAGCCCTAGTCGGCGAGTTAGAAATCATCGGCAAACCTTTGGTGTCCGTCGTGGCCTTCTCGGCTAACACGCTCAATATCTACGACATTGCGGATGGCATGTCAACCAAGGGTTGGCACCTCAACGCCTTGCAGAACCCTCCCGCGATCCACGTCGCGGTTACAATGCCCATCGTCAAGGTCTGGGAGAGGCTGGTCACCGACCTCGAGGCCGTGGTGGAAGAGGAGCGCGAGAAGGAGAGGGTACGACAGGTAGAAGGCAAAGGGACCAGGGGCAAAGCTATGGGCGACTCAGCAGCGCTGTATGGCGTGGCAGGATCGTTGCCCAACAAGAGCGTCGTGGTTGACCTTGCCAGGGGGTTCTTAGATATATTGTACAAAGCATAATGAGGTAGGGCGCTGGAAGAAGAGATGGAAGGAATGGGATAAAGGCACATCACAAGGTTGTTTCATCTGTTTTTTTATTATCTGAACGGCGAGGCTAACGCTACAAACAAATCATGAAGGAATTTAAAGAAAAGAACAGAAAAGATTAAAAAACAAGATAAAAACTCGTCAGATATCTCCGCGGACAGCATCTCTGTCCGACACTTGTCCCCGTTCTTTCTTTTTATCCAGAGGCCTCACTGCCCCTTCTCGAATAAGGTGGGAACTGTGTCAGTGCCTTGAGGTGTCTGCCTAATCTTGTGCAAAGCCTGTGAATCTTGCTTGCCTTGGTGTTTTCTTGCTTGACAGCCTCACTCTATCCACCCCCTCCCCGGTTCCTCCCAATATTTGGGCAAATGCATTCAATACCATTTTCTTACATCATTCTATGGTTCGATGCCACGTTTTATACGTCCTTTGAATGTTCACTGTTTGATGGTGGTGTTGGTGAATTAGCAGACGGGTGACTGGTGACTGGAGCGGATGCATGCTGGGTAGTATGACAAGAAAAGGGCATACGCTCCAGTCGGTGGCAACATCATCTCTACTAAGATTTCGTACCTATTCTGATATCTCGAGTAATGAACGAGAAATAGACAGAAATGACCTCCGCAATCGAAGCGATGCTCTTTGTCGCGACAATCGAGAGTGTCCACAGGGTGCGGAAGTTGCTTGTCGGTGCTCCAGGCCAATTCGAGGCCATCTCTGATGAGTGCGTTTACGGAGTACCTGGGGACATATTTCATGGCCACTAACCGCCTTATTCAACAGGGTCAGACAACTGTCTATCGTGCTCCAGGATGCCATGGTCCTCTACGAATCCGAAATCACTGATGAGCAGAAGAAAGACCTCCAGGAGCTTTCAGTCGGTTGTGACCAAGTTCTCGATGACCTGGAGGGAACACTTGGAGATTACAACGTACTGGATCCAAGCGGCGGAGCTCTCGGTAATCAAGTTAAGAGAGCATGGAAAGATCTCAGATGGGAACCTGAAGGCATTCGTGAGCTCCGAGCTAGCCTCAGGTCGAAAATTGCACAGTTCAACACGTTGGTCAGGCGAATACATTAGTAGGTACCTCATCATGCCGCCCATTCATAGAAACGCATCATACTAAACGATATCAGTGAACCAAATGGGTGTGCATATGACCGTGTATACGACGACACGATGAAGAAGATAGAAGACCAGTTGCCAGAAAAGGCAGAGCTTGCCAAGCGGGCCTTATCATGGATCATCTTCGCAAAGAAGCCGTTGACTTCAGTGGAACTCCAGCTCGCGCTTGCAATAGAGATCGGCAAACCTGAACTGGACAAAGAGAACCTCCCACGTATTGAAGATATTGTGTCAGCATGTGCTGGTTTGGTCACGGTTGATGAAGATGAAGACGAAGACATCTTTGGATTGGTCCACTACACAACACAGGACTACTTCAAGCGGTCGCGAACCCGTTGGTTCCCAAACGCGGAAGCCGATATCGCGGCCGCCTGCGTGACATACCTCTCATTTAGCACCTTCAGCAGCGGAGGTTGCCACGGAGCTGAGGAATTTGCGGAGCGGTTGCGATCAAATCAACTCTACAAATATGCGGCATGCAATTGGGGACATCATGTCCGAGAAGCCGACGCCCCAATCCAGGCTTTCAATAATTTCTTCGGAAACGAGACCCAAATTGAGGCGGCATACGATGCGCTGGTAAACACGCAGTATCGAGAGTGGGAGAGTAGAATCTATTGGGGACGATTTCCAAAGCAGATGACGGGACTGCACTTAGCGGCATGTTTTGGAATCGAGGACTTACTATACCAGCTATTAGGAAGCAATGGCCTCGACGTAACAAATAGCTGGGGTCGGTCGCCGCTTTACTTAGCAGCCCGGAACGGCCATGAGGCTGTTGTTAAGCTGCTCCTCGAAAAAGGGGCTAGCTTTGACTTGGGGGATAATTGCAAAAAGACACCACTTAACAGAGCAGCTGAAATTGGACATGAAGCTATTGTCAAGCTTCTACTCGAAAAGGGCGCTGACTTAGATTCGAGGGACGACTGCAATGAGACGCCGCTTTATAGAGCAGCTGAAAACGGCCACGAAGCTATTGTCAAGTTTCTACTTGGAAAAGGTGCTGGCTTCTAGTTAAAGAATGGGTCCTATCAGACGCCACTCCACGCAGCAGTCCGTCAAGGCCATGAAGCAATCACTTGGAAAAGGGCGCTGACCTTAACTTGAAGGATCAGAATCATCAGACGCCACTCCACTCAGTAGTCATTCGAGGCCATAAGGCGACTGTTGGGCTTCTACTTGAAAAAGGTGCCAACGTTTGCGTGATGGATAAGCATTACCTTACGCCTCTTGACATAGCGGTCAAGTGCGGCTACGAAGCTATTGCTGCCCTGATTTCCGAGAAGATTAAGTCCTAGATAGAGGATTGACTACGTGATGAAGGAAGTTCTCATGTGAACATGCTACGGCATAGCGGTTTTCTCCCTTTCATGTAGTTAGAAGCTAGGCAAGATGCACCAGGCTACCTTTTGAAACTGAAATATTATCATGATGGTTTGATATCTTGAACATCTAATCGTGTTGGAGTTATTAGTATACTAAGCCGTAAGCCAATATTACTCTTCCAACACTGTCGAAGTCAACCGAGTAGAGCCTCCATAAAATTGACAGAATTGACTTTTCCTCCTTCTATCCCCATAACACCAGGGACCTTGGCCGGCATATTGGTTGGAAAGGGCCTCCAGCTGCTTTAGTATGGCCTGGTTCCCTTGCTGCGCGCCTGTCGTGGTGCCACCACCGGCCGGATTACCTGGGTGCCTGTAAGAAGTAAGTCAACATCCATTTCCCGGAAGTCGGAGTAGCCTGTTAACATTTGACCTGCTGCAGCTTCTGGCTTGGCGAGGCGTACTGCATCGGTGTAACCTCTTAGATTGAGTGTACTGTACTTCGTATTCGCATGATAGTAGGCGTCTACGGAGTATATGTGTTCGGTCTCTGCACAAAGGCATACATGTGAAGTACCTTCTGTATAGGCTCGTTACAGACTCCAGGTCAATTTGTAATACATGGATATTGTCTCTCATTCTACCAACTAATGCATAGCCCTTTCTCTCTCCTCTGTCTATCATGAGCAACTAAACACCGCTGTCGGCCATCTTAGCCAAAACATTGCCCGAACAAAGTTTGAGGAAATCATCTCTACCGTATCGGAATGCTCCTGATCGATGTAAAGTATATTATCCTACACAGCATCCTCGTCATCTAAAAGCTCCACCTCGAGTTCCGCCTCCATATGCTTCCTTCCGACCTTCCGCCAGCATTCCAATACTTCATCCTGGGGGATAAATCCCGTGTTGCTCGTCCACAGTGCTTTTGGCGTTGGTCCGCCCGTGTAATACCAGAATTTATGCCAATTATCGCCAATTTGCAGGTTTGCCACGAGCGTCATGTGCTTCAGTGCTGGCATCTGTAGAGCCGCGCGGGCTGCGGAGAGGTAAAACTGCTGCATGGCCGGGGTTGGAATTTTTAGCCTACACGCCGACTCATAGCCCGAGCTTCTTGAGCTTCTTGAGCTGTTGCTCGTGTTGTCATCAGATAACGGGGCTTCACTCTCTGAGGATTCATTCGCATTTGGGTCGGGAAGGAATAGCATTTCGCCCAAATAATTGACTGGTGGATAGTATAAGGTGAAGTCGACTAATCGGTCCCATCGCGGTTCTGCCATATCCACAGCCAAAGCTTGAGGATAGAATATTTCATCACTGACTACGACGTCATAGATGCTAATGGTCTTTAGGCGCTGAGACAGGATGTGGATGGTCTTTGAAAGCTTATCTTTTCCCTCTCCTGAAGGCGCAGAGGTTGGGGAATATTGAGACCGACCTATGTGCTCAGTGGAGCTATCGCCGAAAACGAGTCCATCCATAGGATGGTTGATTTGAGACAGAGCATCGGCAAGATCTACAGAGTATTTTTACAGGTTAGTGGTTGCTTGTGACTATACCTAAGGAAAAGGGCCATGAACTTACCACTCCTCATCCTTGAGAATCGCTTTGACTTCCACCAATCTATAGACACTCGTTTCGCTGCCGGTAATTTTGCCAGTAAAGCACAAATAGCCAGTAAAGAGATGTGTCTATCTATATGTCGTTCGCTATCGACCTTCACTATGGCTATAACAGGAGGCAACTGCGCAATGCGCTTGGGATCCGTTAACTCTATCACCGATTTTGTATATCTGCGCTTCCGTGCCCGTTCTCTTATCCTACGCCATGGGGATTCAGGCCTATATTCGCCGTGCCCCGTGTCACCCGGTGCAAACGCCTGAAAAAAGAGCTCTACGCCTTTTGGGTGCAACTCCGCCGCATTCCACTGGCTTAGGGACTGCAGAAACGCTTCGAACGTGGCTTGGAGCGCGCGGTTGTTCCGTAGCTTCTCCTCGTCACTCTCGCGGAGTCCCAGGGGCCCAGACTTGGGCAGCACGATATCGAGCCTGATGTTGCGCACATAACCACGGCGCAGTGGGGTTACGATGGAGTTGACCTGTGAGAGTCGATCCAAATTAAGACGCAGTGCGGCGAAAGTCTTGCGCTCGATCTCATCTTGCCAGATACGGCTGACTGTGGCGTATTGGCCGGCACCCGGGAGAGGCCACCATATGCTAAAGGGGTTTTGCGAGAGCCAGTCATGAAGGACGAAGTATATGATACGCCGAACGATTTCGGGCGTCAGAAAGACTGGCGCCATAATAACTACTTGAGCTCAATTACAATGATCAGCGTGAAGTGATATGTGTTAGCCTGTGGTTTATTTACTCGTATAAGCAGGGCCATCGGCCAAATCGGGTCCGGGACAATATTAGTCCTGCCCCTAATTCACATATGTAAACCCAACCCACTCAACCACTGTTAGCCACGGCTTTAGCATCTTGGACTACGGAGTATGGAACTTAATAGTCCACCAGGCCAATATCATCTTCAGTAGCCTATAAGCTTTACTGTCTCGACTCGACCATGTCAAGAACCAGGTCACGGGGATATAGGAGAATATCTGTTATACCAGCTAATTACTAGAAAGTGATTACTACACTAAGAATAATCACGTAAACACTTACTATACTAAAAAATATATAATTATCTATTTAATTACTATACTACTATACTACTATAGTTGTCAGTAGATAGCAGATACTAGGTTTTCAACTATTTAGTACATCTCACGGATGCAGAACACCACATGAGCCACATGCCCTACTGGCGAGTTTCCCCCCTCCCCCAGTCATGGAAGGCAGAAGCACCAGGCACAATGCGTGATACATAAGCTGCCTTGTTGGCACAGAATAAATTGCTCCAATCAACATCCTGACATCCACATCTTCACTTCTCACCAAAGTTTGACACCAAGTCGGGTGACACTGCTCTCGGCCTCGCTGTACTCCGCAGTTGATCATGTAAGAGAGAGGCAGATGACACAGACGGGGAAAGCATCCGTGGGGAGTACTGTGTGATTCCGTGTTATGGAGGATTAGTGACGACTATTTATGTCTTATCTCTGTGTTTCCTATATGTGTTGTTTGTGCGGGACGGGGAATTGATGGGTTGCATGTGTTGTCAGGTTCTTGACTTGTCAAACGTGAGATGCGGAAAGGAAGAATGAGGCGTGTTATCCTTGGAATCATGTTTGAGGCGGTGAGCATACTGTCCTGGTTGTGGTCGTGAAGGTAACGAGCTGTAAACTATTTGTTCTTGTTTCGACGCTGATGTCTCTGATGAGCGGAGGATATGTATCCCTTTTGGTGAGTGTTCCTTTGCTTCATCAGCTGATAACCTCATTATCGTCAATTGGCCGACATTCGATATAATGGAGAGGATATATCACTCACATAGATAACGTATATTATTCATAAACCTCCCACATTGCCAACTCCTCTTCCCTGGCATCATACTCCATCTTCGCCTTACCCGACGCCTCTCGTGCATCTATACCTAATCGTCACGCCACGGAACAGCCGATCTGCTTCCTCTCACATCTTCTCCCTCACCAATAGAGTGCCTTCTCTCATTATGACTCCTCGTTTCCTATGCTCACTGTAGCTGATGCAGTATCACCATAACCACACCACCAGGGCGACTTCTTCCCACCATCCCATCACGCCAATCCGCCTCGTCATCAAGACCAACAAGCGAACACGTATCCTCTTTCTCAACTCTCATCATGCAGGTAAGCTACCACCTAAACGCAGTATCCCCATGCAGGACACGGAGGCCTTCCATTGCTCCAGGGAGAAGGCAGCAACACCACCATCTCACCAACACTGACATGCCGTATCCCTCTTCACTTCACCGTTCCACTCGGGACGATCGATGACACTTCACCAACCATTACATCCCCCCGTGCTGCCATCGCGTAATTGCCACCCCGCAGCCGTTCATCCCAATCACCCGACCTGAAACTCCCCGAGACCTCGCACTTGTGCGACCTGGGTTTTCCCTCCTATCACCTGTGCAACACGGTTGCCTCCTCAGATAGCAATGCCTCCTTTTTTTTGGTGGCAGCTGCCTTCCCTTCCGGTGTCTTGTGTGGTCGTATGTTGTGGCCCATGGGAATGCCTGCCGAGGCAACCAACCGTAGGACCGGCTGAACCATTGACGGACCCGGGTCACGACGTCAATGTCGGCGGAGCCGCGCGGCGGTGACGGTGGGCGAACCACTGTCGGGGTTCTAACTATGAAGATCAAGTATTATTAGTTCCGGGTGGTGCTGCTGCTCTCTTGATTAAACAGTTTGAAGACAACGTTTCATCCTCGTCATCACAGGGAAAAGTTGGATCTTTGTTATTGCAGAGAATGGCTACAGACATGATATCCCCTAATATGAATCCAAAATCAGGGGTAAATCGGAAGCCCAAGTCGAATGCGAAGAAAGTGGAGGATGTAGTCAGGAGCTTGGCAATCGAGGAGTGGAATGCTCGATGGCTGGAGGAGCTCGTGGCCAAGGTGAAGGGGGAGCGTAGGTGACATATGCTTTTGAGCAAAAGATCTTACATGCTGATTCCTCCGTTGAACAGTTACAGATAGTGCCGAGGACGATGGTGGCTCAGATCCGAGCGTCTCTGACGGTGATCCTCCTACACCGATATCTGAATTTGGCGGCAATTCTCCCAAGTCTCCTTCAACGAGACAGTTCCAACCCACCGTCGAGGACGACATCTCATCGCAAGACGGGCGCGACTACACTTTCAACAGATCTCCGGATACAGCTCGGGACAACAATACCCTCCTTACAGGGACGTCGCAACCCATCCTAAACAGAGCATCTTCACAACTCTCATCGAGATCCTCATCAGACTCATCATTCAGCACTTCCAACCAGTCCACTGCTTCCGTTTACACCGATCCTAACCCAAAAATAACCAGCCATCTCCTATCCCCTCCTCCGTCTTCCCATGGGGTCAACTTCCCTTAACCCCGTCCAACCGTTCACTTCTCAGATAGACCACCGATCATCCATCGCAACACTCCAGCTGGTTCATACCGATCGCAAGAAACTTCCCGCTTCTCTGTGCCAGGGAGATCTAGCACGGAGTTGAACCTTGCGGATGTCAAGTGGGGGAGGTTGTTCAACGAGAGAGATGAGCCGACAGCAGCACTGGGACAATTTCTCCGTGGCATTGCAAACTACATTGTAAGCATAAAACAAACACCCCTGTATCAGCATGAATAAGACAGGCTGACTTGCACAGATCACCGAGTATAGTCCTACAGACTCCCTAGTCATCCCACCAGATAAACTATACAAATTCTACACACGCTTCAAACTTGACACCGAAATCCTCCCTCTCTAACGTCAGTCCCCCATCCTCCTCCCTTCTCGTAAACCTGGTTAACTTAACACCATTCACAGAAATCTTCGACACCCGCTCCTCCAAAACCCTCAGCGGGTTGGAATTCCTCTACACAGACCTCCGCTGCCAACACCACCTCACGCAATCCAACCTCACTTCCAAACCACACATTCCCTCCCTCACACCCGCTGGTTTCGAAGATTGGATGACGCTCCTCATCCGTGCCTTTCCAGAGCGTGAGGCCAAAAGATTAAGTCTCGTGGTTGCCGAGTTGCCCATCGAAGCGGACCCAGATACCCGCAGCAGCAGCAGCAGCAGAAAGGGAGAGAGATTACCCAAGCATCTGCCCAGGCCTCTATTCCCTGCTAGGTCTCACGTAAAGGCGTACGACTTACTCGTCTCCTCTCTGGGCAAATGGAATAAAATCACAACGCCAGAACCCATCTCCCCCTGGTGGCCACCCTCCTCCTCCACACAAAGACTCCCCCCCAGGGTACCTAAAGAAGACACCAGACGATACAAAGATTCGTCCAGCGGAAAAACACCCCCCACACACCGTTCATCTCGCTCCAAGTCATATGATGAGCGCCACAGCAAGCACTCCCGAGAACGGGAGCAAGAGTCACGACATCGCGGGGGTTCGGATCGCAGTTCGCGACACTCGTCGCCCCCGAGGTATCACCGGAGTAAACGCTACAGGGGATCTAGTGCGGATGAGAGCCGTCGGGACAGACATGGGAGTAATATGTCGTAAACGTGTTTGGGGCTTCTAGTTTTGTTCGCGGCGAGGAGAGGAACAGGGAGAAAAGGGGGTCTGTGAGAAAACGTGAGTAATGGGGCTATTATTAATTCGTTCACCAAACGAGAGATGGGCAAGGTGAAAAGTCAAGGCATGCACAGAGTGAAACAAGTTCATGAGATTGTCGAAAAGGGGTAATATCAAACCACCGCTTCAGAATGTATGAGTAATAGAAGCATTTCAATTACGAGTCCAGAGTCAAAGACTCACAGACAACAAGAATGAGTATCTCAACTATCGAGGGCACAAGATGCCGCTTCCTTAGAAACACCATTCGCTGTTTCTTCTCCATCCCTCGAAAAGGATAGTGTGAAGAACACTAACAAGAGACTCAACACAATCAGAAGAAGAGGTCCAAAAAGATTTTGTGGCAGTCAAAAAAAGAGAAACCGCCAAATGATATTTGCTAGACACAGAAAACGTCTGCAACGTCCTTCCAGGACATAAAACACAATACCAGAAATACAGAAAAATCCCTGCGCCGCACAATGCCTTCCTATGTACTTTTTGTGTGAATTGCGTTGCCACTCGCATGCGCGATGGATACAATGAATGATGAAACAAGAGGAAATCTAAATAATAATAACGGGAGGATAAAAAAGATATTGAGACTTCGTTCGTAGCAGGATTTTACTCCATATTCTCGTACTTCCAGAAAATGCCACAAAAAGAGTTCCAATCTGCTTGCTGTGATGCTCATTCATGGGTATTTGCCAAGGGAGGGCGGTGAAATCATATTAACCCTCCCTCAGTCGAAAGACAGTAGTAAAGAAAATAGTTCATAACCAAGGGGCCGTCAGGGAAGTGGTTGTCTTCGTGAATTCATGGCATGACAAATAAAATAGTCATCGTTCCCGTTCATCTTTCATTCCATCCAAAGAGCGTTTTTTTTGTCTCATGAGTCGTCGTAAACTTTTGCTCGGGGTGTTGGTTGTTTCTCATGCCGCCATTCATGTCGTTTCGTGTCGTCAACTGGTGTTCGTCACGACAGGGAGCAAGCCTTCAGTGTCCTTCTCTTACTATTCGTCTCACCGCGTAGGTGAGGCGGCGGCTATAGAGGAGTCATAGCCCAAGAAGCTAACCATGCTGGAGCGGTGAGCCCGCTTCCTCTTGAGTGCCTGGTAACCCTCCTTGAAGACTGTGAAGCACCGCTGCAGCTCCCTGTCGGGGTGAGGTGGCATCTGGATCTCGACTGCTTTGAGGCAGACGCGCAGGTGCTGAACCTCAGCATCATTTTCCTGTAGCTCTTGTTCTCTGGAAAGCTGTGAGCCTTTTGCATGCGGTGAGGGAGGGGGGCTTGAGTTAACTCACAAGTAGGTGATGCGGTTTTGAAGGAAGATGATGCGCTGGGCTGCTCGTTCAGCGCGCTCGATTAGTAGTTTGTGGATGTGCTAGCAGAATAGTCAGCGACACATCATTGCAAGTACAGCAGCGACAACGCTCACATCGGACTCCTCCTGGCGGGCTTTGAGGTTGGTAACCACATTGACCAGCTCATCATTCAACTTGTTCATCTCAGAAATAACCTTCTTCGCTTGCGCCGCCGTCATCCCCTTCTTAGGAGGTGGCTCCTCCTCTTCCTCCGACTCTTCGCGCTGATCCCTGGACAGCACTGGAGACAGATGCGACAGATCGGAGAAGCGGGAGCGCAATGATGATGACGGGGGCGAGCTGAAAATTGGTCCGCCATCAAGGTCGCTGCGGCTTGCCTGGCGGATTGGCGTTTGGATGCTCTGGAAGCTCATGGGCCGCTGTTGCTTCTGGGCCAGAGGACTCCCGTAGACGCTCCCAATGGCCAGGGGGCTTCCACCCATGCTCCCGCTCATGCTGCCACCAAGAACTTGCTCAATTTGGACGACCTGGCTGTCCAATGCAGCGAGCTCCTCCATGTTGTCGCCGTAAGTGAGGCGCTGGGCCAGAAGACTCAGGCGCCTCGCCAGCTCCCGTCTGCCGGCCCTGGCGGCGTCTATTCCATTTCCATCGCGCAGGGGAGTACTCCGTGAGAGTTCCAGCTCCCGCCTCAGGGGACTCAGAATGCTGCCTCCAGACAATCCAAAGCTCGAGGCAACGCTGGGGCTAGATCTTATCGGCGGAGGAGTTTCGGCACTGGCGACGGTCTCTCGTTTATTGGCGAGGCTGTTCGTCCGGCTGGTGCGGGTGCTCGCTCTGTGTCCGAGACTGCTGCTTGTTCTGCTGCTCGTACTTGTCCGGCGGACCAGCGCCTCGACAACGTTTGGATGTTGTTCCTCCTCTTCCTCGTCCCGCCGGGCCATCACGGCGCAAAGTCTCGTTTCGGTAATAGTGGCGGTAGTGGTGTTGGTGATGATTGCGATGGTGGTTGATGATGGGCTTCTTGACCGAGCTCACCGACTTTGTCTCCAAACCGCACGCACTCTCACACACACCCCGGAACTGCCACCACCTAGATCCGACTCTGTCGATGCTTACTTACCAAACTAACCCAGCCTCCTTATTCAATCGAATGGCTCGCTCCCTTCTGCACGCGTCGCCGACACGGCAGACGGGCGCTAGTGGTAGATGGTGCGGCCTGAAAAATTGATGGGTTTTTCGATTGTCGACGATTGTAAAAAAGGAAAATGCCCGTTTAGCGGCCTTGCCGCCAGGAGCTTCCAAAGTTGGGCTGGGTGAGGTTGGTGTTACGGAGCAGAGAGGGTCAATCCAGCAATTAGCGTAATAGCCTCAGCTCGGAAGCTCCGTTTGGATGAGGAGGAGTTTCGCACAGGGCTGCGCGGATCAATGGGGTTCCGAGGCTCCGAGGAGCGACTCGACGTTTGCCAACTCATCAACAAAAGGTACGAAGTGGGGTGTGAGTAATACTTCGTATGTACTACTCCGTACGGAGTACAGGCAATAGGTACTACTCTGCATCCAAGCGCCAGCCACTGCACAACAAACAATGTACTGGCGCGCGCCCGAAGAGTGGAATGGTGCAATAAAAAACGACATGTGATTGATTAGATAATACAGAGTACTTCACAATACTAGTACTCATAGTATTAGTACCTCTCCATAGTAGTGCTCTAGGTCGGGTAACGGGCCTTGACCTTAGCCGCCCACACCCGCTGTAAGCTTACCGCGCTGCCCGCTTGTCTTACGGTGCCTCCGGAGTACTTCGTAGGAGTATCAGATCACTGAGATCCATGTGTTGTGCACGTGACTTGGGAGGTGCAGTTCCGTCCGGATGTCTAACAGGCAGAGTCTGTTAGTAGTGCTACTTTGTAGTAGTAATATTGTAGGTATTACAAAGTACGGAGTACTAGGTAGTATTGTTGAAGTGGGTGACGTCTGGATGTCATACATCTCCCTCGCTTCTCTCCCATACCTCTCATACGAGTCTAGCATGCAGCGCGCGGTCCGTTCGTCCGCGTGGCGTTTACCCGAGCATCTTCAATAGTAGTGCTAGTACTCCGTAGTACTTCGTACTATTGACAAAGTTGGTGATGCATCTTCATCTTCCAGATCAAATCTGAAATCATGCATCGACATGTTCTCCGTAGATGCGGTAGTGTTTCGTCTTCTCTACAAATGCGTTGCCCCAGATCGGGTATCCCGGTTCAGCACCTATTACATCACCACCATGTTCGATTCTCATGCTTAATTGGTGCTCTCGCTGGATCGACCTGCAGGGGAGGCTTGGAGTTGATGGATTGAAGAGTTCTCCTCATCAGCAACATACATAACTCAAGACACCAATGTACAGCTCTAACGCGGATATCCCTCATATGCTCTGAAACTTAGGTAGGTATGATACACGATACGAGTACATACGCATAGCTCCTCGGTAGACTGGAATCGACACCAAGCCATAGCATATTAGCTAGATACTCGGTAGGATGTATTGATCGACGGTGCATGCTCCTCATCCCGCTCCTCTGTCTGTTCTCCCTCCGTCCACGCGACTCTCCCTCTTCCCACACACTGCCATCTGCCGAGTCTGATGCCAGCGACGACGAAACCTCCTTTTCCGGGAGTTTTTTTATTCATCACCTTGAACCCCCTGCGCTATAGTCATACATAGGTATTCAGTCACCTTGCTTGTCATATCAGTACTACCGACGGGGCTCCGGACTGTCCCTCCGTACATCCTCGGCTACGTTCATATGTCTGTCGGCACCTCATCATACTGCTGCTGCTGCTGCTACTAGTAGTAGTACTGCAACTAACTAGCAGTGCTAGAGCTTCTGCGGGGCCGCAATCGCTCAATTGTTGCCACCCTTGATTGACTCAGAGAGACAGACAGCTTCTTGGAACTTACAAACCTGCAACACATCAACAACAACACCAGTGTTGGTGCCAGAGATAGAGGCCGGTCCATGACAAACGCCAACTAGACCATCTTCTCCCTCTTCTCCCCATCTTGCTGGCCTCATCAAAGCAGTAGAACCACACTCTCTCTTGGGGGTTTCGCGCGCGCCGCTCCCCCGCCAGCACCCTTCCCATCCCATCATGTCATGGAGGGCATCCGAGGCTTTGATGGACACCATCCGGCATTACGCCAAGTTCCCGGCCACAGGCGTGAGCTTGCGCCAGATGGTGCAGTTTGGCGATAACCCTTCAACTGGTATGTCGCCTTTCGTCCCTCAATTGACACCTGGAAGGCCATTCGTCCAAGCCATAACAAACAGTCGAGGTGCTGACATCATCGCTTTTTTTCTTTTCCACCACTCCAGGCACGCTGTTCCGCGCTTCACAGTTTCTTGCCGAGGAACTCCCCATCCGCCTGGCGCACCGCGTCGAGGAATTGGAGCATTTGCCAGATGGCTTAAATGACATGCCCTCTGTGAAGAAGGTCAAGGACTGGTACGCGCAGTCATTCGAGGTGCGTTCCTCTCGCCATCACCAAATGCCATGGCAAGCCCAGACTAACCAACCCTCCTCACAGGAACTCACACAGCTGCCTCGGCCAACCCTCCCCAAGGATGTCCGAGACCGTCTCATGAAGCCCGCCAAGTTCGGCTCCCGCGGTGCCTACGCCCAGCTCTCCGAAGCAACCCCCAATCCCTCCATCGACGAAGGCGAAACCTCTGGCTGGGGCCGCATCCACAGCAGTGTCAACGGCAACGGCAATGGCCATGGCAAGACCAGATCCGTTGCACGGCGTTACTTCGCCACCGTCGACGACACAGGCGACTGGCCTCCTGAGCTTCAGCTCTACAACCAGCGCTTCTCCCAGTGCCTCCACAAGATCAAGCGCCGCCACGACAGCGTCGTCACCACCATGGCCCAGGGCATCCTCGAGTACAAGCGCCGCCGCCAGCGCATGCAGATCGACGGCAACATCCAGTCCTTCCTCGACCGCTTCTACATGTCCCGCATTGGCATCCGCATGCTCATCGGCCAGCACATCGCCCTAACCGACCAGTCTCACCATCGCGACCCGGCCTACGTCGGCATCATCTGCACCAAGACAAACGTCCGCGAACTCGCCCAGGAGGCCATCGAAAACGCCCGCTTCGTCTGCGAAGACCACTACGGACTCTTCGAAGCGCCCCGCATCCAGCTCGTCTGCAACCCCAACCTCGACTTCATGTACGTCCCCGGCCACCTCTCCCACATGCTCTTCGAAACCCTCAAAAACTCCCTGCGCGCCGTCGTCGAAACCCACGGCATGGACAAGCAGGAATTCCCCATCACCAAAGTCATCGTGGCCGAGGGCAAAGAAGACATCACCATCAAAATCTCCGACGAAGGCGGCGGCATCCCCCGCAGCGCTATCCCCCTCGTCTGGACATACATGTACACCACCGTCGATCGCACACCAAACCTGGACCCGGACTTTGACAAGAGCGACTTCAAAGCCCCCATGGCTGGCTTCGGTTACGGTCTGCCCATCTCACGATTATACGCCCGCTACTTTGGCGGTGACCTAAAGCTCATCAGCATGGAAGGGTATGTCCCCCCCCCCCTTCTTTTTAACTCAATCCACAGATGCCTAACACGCTCCCCAGGTACGGAACAGACGTCTACCTCCACCTCAACCGCCTCTCCTCCTCCTCCGAACCCCTCCAATAGCAATTAAGCACCGCCAGAGCTTCCTCTACCCCATCCCTCATCCTGCGCAAGCGTCTCAAAGACCGCCGCGAGGTCACTGAGCGTAGGCAAGTAGGCGACGCCGAGGCGGTGGTAAATGCACCTCCCAGCAGCTTCCTCAACAAGGATGATCAACAGCTGTAAAAAGAGAAAAAAAAAGAAACACCCACCCACTGGAGAGAATTCAGGAAAATACAACCACAAAAGACGAAAACCTGTTTCGTTTTTTTTAAGCATGACGCCTATCTAAAAGAACAAAAGAGAAAGGGGTCATGAGCCCCCTCTCGCCAAATGTTCTGATCGAGAAGAAACCCCCTCGTGGACGAGGATACTCAGGCACTGGGCATGGTTCCCTGCCTGTCAATGTTGATGATGTCTGTTGGATAAGAGACGGGAACAGACGACCCCCATGGCTATGAGAAAGAGAGAGAGAGAGAGAGACTATTTGCGATGTTGTGCGTGATAATTCTAAGCGCGAAAAGGGGCGCGCGCACAGGGGTGGAATGATTAGGGATAAAAAGAAGAACCAGGTTTGTTGACGACTCTTTTGTCATCATACAAATGAACCGGCCTTGAACGGTTAGTAGTAGGTAATAGGCGGCGTTCTCATCCGTTCGCATCTACATCTACACATGAAACGAAGGAGGGCAAGATTTTTTACAACTACGGAGTACAGAGAGGAGAACAGCAATGGTTGTTAGTAGTTATGGTGGAAGGATATTCATGTCATCACACATCGCGTTGGTATCCATGTTTGGTGATGGTTGGTCAAATGGAAGACAGGGAAACGGAATCACAAAGTACCCTTCTTGTTTTGGCCAATTTATCAATTCCCTTAAAAGCCGTGAGATAATACCCCATGTGTTGTCGTCAGTAACAACCCCTCTAGACTCCGGCCCTTGCTTGTTGTTCCAGCAGAACCTAAGACTCCCCTAAGCCAGATATTCCTCATGGACGATCCCATCGTCAATCACCATCGCCATGCTAAAAACCAAACGTTTGCAAACATGTGTGACCGAAATAACGCGCAACCAAAAGTAAAAGATCCTCTCATCAAATAGAGAGAACTCGCAACCTCTCCCAGCCATCTCAGACTTTAATGGGCATGTGTCAAATCCACAATGAAAAGACTACCTGGCCGGTGAGGCTTGGTGTGACAGCCTATTGCTTCATGAGCCACTCAATCATAGATATCAACATCGTCATCCTCCGGCTCTCGGAATTCGACTACGTTTTGCTGTCGTTGGCGTTCAACCACAGGCGGGACGGCCCTAGCAACAATGTGCTGAGTGGCCCCCTGTCTCCGCAGTTCGGTTTGCGAAAGGCGGCACTAGAAACGGGTCAATGATCCGAGCCAGCATGGTGAATGAGTCAAAGTCTGATTAGGATGGAATTACTTCACTGGATTTGGGCCATTTGCCACGGAGAGCGGGCTGCTTTCCGGGAGCGCCGCTCTCCCAGTTGTCGGAGTTGTCGCCAACGTCACTAGGAGCCGCGGAGGAGGTTGTCGTTGTAGCGGATTTGACACCCCGATATTGATTACCACTGGCATCCCAGGCATTGAAGGACATGCGACGTTTGCCTTCTCTCATGGTCGTAGCTGTGGATACGCTGCCAGACATCCGATCGTTGCTGCTCGAACACTCCGATGCCGCATCACTACCCGCAGTAGAAGCCCCTTTTCCCCGTAGATGAGGCGGGAGACTTCCGGTACCCATTGAGCGAATACTCGCTGACGATCTAGTACCGGAATCATTGCCCTTCTTGTCATCATTCTTCCTCAGGTGCGGAGGCAAGGGTTGTTGAGACGACGGTGCTGCAGAAACTGGTTGTGTCATATTCGTCGAGTTGTTGTCCGCAGCTGAGGCTTCACGTATCAAGGCATTGACATCCACGCCAGGGGGGATTTCTTGGTCCCGGATTCCCAGGGACTCAATACTGCAGACAGGAGCCTATACTGCGGTTAGTGAGCAATTTCACGAATGTGGAATCGGATACACTTTACTTGTGGCTTCACATCGTCCGAAAAGAAGTCCGTACTATCCACGAACTCATCAGTCCAGACTTCCTGTCGCTCTTCCTCGACGGAGATATGTCCGGTCTCCAGTGGCGCAGGTGTCACATCTGGCTCCTGGGTCTCTGCCCAGGCGATACATCTCTTGCATCTCTTCCAGAAAAGTCAGTCGTCTTCTCGATAGAGGTTTTGAGTTTATTACCACTCACGTAGATGCCATTTCTTCTGCTCGATATACTGAACTCATCAACGGGCTTGACCAGCCCGCAGAGTTCACATCTTAATTCCGAGCGTGACCCCGCAGTGTGGTCTCGGCAGGTCATTCCACAGTGAGCCGGGTTGATGGGTTGTCGAGTGTCAATCATGCGCTGGATCATACGTTGTTGGTTATTCGAAAACGAACTCAGCGACTTCCACTCCCCACCGACTTTGCATCGGAACCTCGCTGGAGAAGCCGGTTGAGTTGCCCTGAAGGAGGTTAGCCACATTTAGGTTGACTTTTGGGCGTTGAAGTCATGGGAAACCAGCCTCATGCTTCCAGATCAAGGGGTGGTGTGATGTGTGACGGGCAAAGGATCCGGTGAAATCATATTTTCTGACTTACAGGTTCATGGTAGGGGTTGCCTTGCTGCTCATTATGGATGACGATGCTGAGTATTGACAAGAGAGAGAGGTGTTCGGGACAAAGGGTGTGCAATATGAAAAATGCGACTGTGATGAGGATATGAAGGGGGGATGTGTGAATCGGGGCTGAGGGACGACGGTCAAACGAAGACAAAGGAAAACAAAACGAGATCTTGAGATATAAAGAGATTGGTGAGTGGTTACTGCTATCCAACTCAGGTGTGGTGAGCACAGGCAGGGCAGGTAAGATAAGAGATGGGGATCAACGACTGGAGTTGACGTGGGAGGGTGTTGAATGAAGAAGGGTTTGAGAAGAGAGGAGAGGAGAGGAGGGGATAGAAGAAAGGCAGAGGCGAGGATTAAATAGTGGTATCAACCACAGAACTCAAAGTCGGTGAGGGCTCCTGCTACTGTTCTGCTATTGTAGCCCGCACCTGCCCCAAGTGTTGCATTGTTGAATTGTGAATGGCTTCTGGGTGATCACTTGCCAACACCTCTCTATTAAGCATGGAGGAACAATTACTCCGTGAAATGCAGGCAGTTGTATTATGGTATGACCATTGATGATAGATTAAGAGCGGATTCAGTCTCAGGGATAGCTTTGTTGGGGGGTGCTCGCCGTGAAGGCAGAAGCTCTTGGCGTCTATGTGAATGTAAGAATTCATCCGATGTTTCAAACGAGAATGGTGTAAACGAATTCTCAAGCGCCTGTCTACATTACACAAAAATGTGGTCATGTGAGTAAAATCGGATAGTCTGCGTGATTCACATGGCCTAGCCATCGAGATCAAGTTGCACAAGTTGGTGGAAGGCGTTTGTTCACTCCGAATGCCCTGCAGTGAACCGAGTCCGAGCTGCAAGGCCACCATGGAGGGTTATTGTTGGAAATACAGGAATAATTACATCAATACGGAGTACAGTGAGGTCAATGGCTAGTTTGCAGGATATCTCTGTTCCACATACTATCGACTTGATGTTGTTGATGGAAACACTTGTCAATACCTGAGTCTTCAACACATATGGCTCTGACCAATGACGAACTCGGCAATACAAGCAAACAAGGAATATACTTTTTCTAATATATTAGAACGTGGGATTTATATTCGCAACTATTTGAACGTTCATCAATGCCTGCTTACAACTCTTCAGTTGAAGTCGGGAGTGGGTGATGTTCTGCATCTCCGATCGCCTACCCTACATAAGAAAATGGACCTTGCCGGCGTTAGACGTCATGTTGAAGGCTACTATTCTATGGGGAGTTTCCCTATGTCTCCAATCATGTAATTAGTATTGTGTGTGCATTGTTTTATAATACGAAGGGCTATCTATATGTTTGTGCTGTTCTACCTCGAAGGTAACTTGTTTGCCGACCACGATCAATCGGCCAAGAAGCTCCAATACCAAACAATGCACGATTAAGAAAGCGCGCGCTTATTACGAGCACGCACTCCGTACCATTGCTTTGGCGTCGAACATGAATAAATACAGCACAGGAATCCGATAAATAGGAGCCAATGATGTTTTCAATTCCTAGAGTTTCATCTCCACCTTGTCTGATATTGATTGAGCTAACCCATGCCATCACCGTGAATGCACTATTAATAACCACTGAAACTTGCCAAAGATCTGACGTATCAAAAACACAATTTTATCTCCAGCCAACCATGACATTTCGGAGATGTACGCGATAACCGCTAACGTATGAAAAATACAGTTGAAACCGTGAGGGAATGGGCCCCTTTCCAAAGGCCGATCCTTTCGCGGAGCTGATACGGTGCTAGAGGAGGCACGGAACCTGCGACACTGGCTAAATATCAGGGACCAAGCCAGCGTTCATTCTTATTATTACTGGCCCAAAAGGAGAGTGTCTTTAGCTATTAATCAGCAGGCCATCCTGAAACCACTCTTCAACTTCGAACGAAGACGGTCCGAATTTTGGAGATTTGAATTGATGGATTTCCTTGACACGGTTGATCCGTGATCCGAGGGTCGAGAGACGACACAGACCAGTTTCATGCTTACGGGTGTCTAAACTTTACGAGGAGTACGAGTGTCTAGTCCCTTCGGCGCGTCCCATCGGGAGGGAAAGCCACACTATTATTTCACCTGTACGGAGTACGTACTCGTTGGGATCGCGCCTCATACCAATGGATCCGGTGTGTAGCAGAGTAAGACTTGTTGGTTTTTGTTTTTGTTTCTCAATAGTTTCCTCTTCTTTTGTGGCGTACTTCATATACTCGAGTGTAAGAAAATAGGGTGTTCTTTACCGCGGTAAGAAGCAAGTTCAAGGACAATAGGGATCTGCAAGAAGGAAAAAAAGAGTTGCGGCTGCGCTGCAGCTCAAACTGCAAGGAAGATCCGCTCAGGTGCCCCGGCGGTTCCAGTTGGGCGGGAGTCATTGCGTCTGGAGAAGCCTTGTTCGTTTGCATGGCATCAAGTACAGAGTACGAGTAGTAGTATTATGAAATGTGCAGGATCGCAATTTCATGTTATACTACTAAGAAGCACGCACGTGTTCACGATGATATTGCTCCGCAATATCCGTAGTATCGCTGATATTGAAGCAATGAAATGTTGACATGGGAAAGGAAAAGCCAGGCAGGGTAGTCGATGGTTCCAAGTTCCCCGATTCGCATTCCTGATAATAGCGGGTGGAGCAAGCAGGCTGGACCAAAAGAATGCAGGGAAAAGAAAATGAAGAAGCAAATCGGCTGGTGGATTCGTTCATCCGTATACGGAGTACGGAGTACGGAGCACGGGTATTAATAATACTCGAAGAAGAGGCAGCCCAAGTTCCAAGAGAGAAACGTGCCACCATTCCCGATCCTTGCATGGATGTCACCATGTGCGTTTGTTTCCCTTTTGCTTTGCCTTCCAGAACACCCGCAACAACGTGCCACAGTGGTACCACAATGGCTCACACAGTCTTTTCCTTACCACAGCCTTATTCAGGTTGCACAGACAAACGAAGGCGTGTGCGTGTGTCCCTGCGCAGAGCGAATGAATGCATGATGTATTTCTTGCATCGCCGTCACCTAGCATTATCCGTGCCTGAGCTAACTGCATGTTCTTTCCATGAACCAGGAGGAAACCTTGCGTAGTATAAGGATGCTCGCTAATGCATGGTGCTGCTTATTACTCGTACAGGCCCAAGCATATCTTGTCAGCTCACGATCCGTCAGCACAAGTTCCTTGCATAAGAGAGTGTCCATGCTCGTATCAGGGCGCCAGTGAGCGAAGAAGTGCGTCAGCAAATGCGACTTTACAAACAGACGATGTTTGCACAAAACCTGGCACTATGGTTTCTGTGGATCGTGCGTTTGGCAATGGCAATGACAATGAGAGTCAAAGTCAGAGCAGAGCCGCTTTGAGGTGGCTTTGAAAAGGGGCTGCACCAAACGCGGGTCCTTTTGGAGAAGTCTGGAGCGACCTGCAACCAGGTACCGATACCTCGGCCGCGGCAACGAACCGCCATGAGCCGGAACGTTGGAGACCAACGGCTGGACTTGGAAGTCAAGGATCGTGGCTGTCCAAGATGGCTATTGGTAGTGGTTGTCTGTGTTGGGGAATCTACGAGTACGAAGCACTCCGAAGAGGGCAGATGCTGCTCGTGCTGCAAATGTAAGCTGTATCCATGAAATCAATGTCATGTACTTCGTACGCAGTACCTCCTTGGCTTGGTACCCTGCTCGTAGTTTTAACTTGTATATTGTCTGTGCAGCTGAGACAATACTTGAATGCCACTGACGACTGTCTTACACTTCAAACCAACAAGACCATCTTGGACGGCAGGGTCTTTGCATTTGGTCCTTGCTTCAGAGCCTCAACAAATTCAATCAATCAATGTGCGCGGGAACGGGTCTTGGGGCCAATCCCGTGATATACCTATTACAGAGTACTGTGTAGATAGTAGGACCCATACGAGTACGAGTATATCAGGAACAGAGTCTGCCAAGAGGTATGTACTGGATGGAGTTTGGACCCTGATTTTTGCTCCTCATACTGTACTAGCCCGAATAGCTTGGGGATGGATCAGTGTTCCATATTGCGAATGTTCCCTGTTACGACTAATAAAAAACAAAAAAGAAAAGAAGAAAAATCGAATATCACAGTGGGGTCGGGCGCCGCGGGACGACTGCCGTCAAATAGGAACACAGGGCTCTGTTGAGCCGAGCCGGTGCTTTCAACAGTGATGTGCTGGCACGAAGACAACCGCCTTCCTGGCCTGTAATATCCTGGTCTGTCTGCATGCCTCTAACACTGTTTGATGATTTGGGGCAGAGGCTCTGTGCCTGATGGAGAAATTTTCACCGGTTTCTCACCCGGGAATTTATCCGATGTTGTAACAATAACGGTGGAAGGGAAAGAAGGTTTAGTAGTGCATACTTGCACGTCTCATATATGCACAGTACAGTATGTACATGCAGCAAACGTCCCGGGCAACGGCCACCGACACTGGATAGTACAGTGATGGGGAAAAGCGCTTCAAGACCGACAGATGGGGTAGATAGAACATCTGTGGTCTGACATTTCGGGGAAACATTGTCTGACATTTTTCTTTTGGTTCCCCTTCTCTCCCGCCACCCAGTATGTAAGAGGTACGGAGTACTTTGTACCTCTGGCCCGCCACGCAAATTGCCCAATTTGAATGTGACAAAAAGGAAACTTTGGGATAGTTCCGAGCGCCCCACTCGATAAATTGGAGGACGAATCCCCTTTTCCCTGGTGCCAGTACCGGCTTGGTGCCTGACACAGGTGGCTGGTACACGCATGGTACTTTGACACTACAGCCACTGCAGCACCGGCCATTCGAGGGAGCCAAGTGTCCCGAAGGTACACGCTCTGTGCAAAGCTTGCCCCCCAGGTGTGTCTCTTGTGCCCAGCGGTTGTCCTGCTGCTTGGCGCTTTTGGGAAAGGTCCGTCAGACTAAGGTACACATCATATGTAATACTCCGTCCGAAGTAGTAGTGGTACTAGTACTACAACTCTTGTATGGAGAACATTAGTAGGTCCCTCTACGAGTGGTAAATCACTTCATCGCTTCATCATTCATGCGAACGGCGGCGGCGCGGCGGAGCAACCCTGCCTGGCCCCTCAATCCCTCCAACAGGCCCTCTTGGTCACTGTAAATGTACGTATTACTCCGTACGGCGTAATGTACCTCTACGAAGTACGGAGTACTACTCGTACGAGGACTACGAAGAGCAGCACTCCGTAGAGCCAGTCCAGCAGTGAGAGAGTGAGCCCACAGTGTATGTACTCGTCTGTATGTACTCCGTATATACGAGTATCGTTTTCTTCCTCTTCACGCCAACGGTGCAAAAAGCACGGGCCGCAGTGACTCCCCCCCCTGTTGGCATCTCGTCGTGTTTCTCCCAGTGCTCATTCTTTGGCTCGTCGCTGCGACACGCGCTTCGGCACCCCGGTCAGCCAGGCTACGAGTACATACTCATACGGCGTAGTGCCCTCGAGAGTGGCCAACAGCGGAGCAGAGCAGAGCATCGCACTGGGCTGCGCGGTACATCAGTGCTCCGCGTGCTCTGTACCCGTTAGCCACGTACCGAGCATCTGTCTCTGCCTGGCTGTCTGTCTATCGAGCATTCCCCACGACCCTCCCTCATCGCTCTCTCCGGCCCTCCCTGCACTTTATGCTCCAGGCCTTGTTCATCTTCTCTTTTCTTCCTCTTCACATGGCCCTCTCTTATCAGCGCCTTGAAACCCCCCTCGCTCGCTTCGTATTGGCGCCTTAGATGAACTGGTGCGAGTATTGAAAGAAAAAAAACTGGTGGCTACCAAGGCAGAACAGGTCCTGTCCTGTCCTGAAGAGAGACCACTAATTAGCGGTCCAGGATCCTCCGTGATCAGCTGGGCCCTACTACGAGCACTACTAATTGTACCCGTCCCAGCACCAACCCCCCCTGGCAATTGACATTTGCCCAAGAGCTCTCCTTTTTCATAATATCACCGCTACCCACTTTGAAACCACTCTCATTCCAGTCATTCCTTACTCGACGTGTGCTCTGTCTGGCCTGTCCGACCTCCTTGCCCGTACGGCTTTCTCTCGTCCCTCATTTGGACGTGGCGACCTCCAACTACCTGCGCCTCGCAGCTCCGAGCAGCATCCTCGACTTGATCACCTCTCTGACTGTGACCTGACCTTCAATACCCTGCGGAAACGTTCTGCTTACCTTAATGCAACGGTAAAGGGTCCGCGGCTCTGCGACAGAGCTCATCCATCTGTCCTCGAAAAGGTACTGCCTCTCGTCGGTCAATGCCGTGGTCCAACCGCCAATCCTGACTGACTATCCAGGATTCCCGGAGCTCCTCCACACATCTCCAGAGCCCACTTCTGATCTGAGAACAGCGCGTCTCAATCACAAACCTGTCGAAATGACGGCCACTCACGACATGACCCTGCGAGGGCAACCCCATGGAAACATGGCTCTCGAGGACCGGTTCGAAGTGTTGAAGGAGATTGGCGACGGGAGCTTCGGCAGTGTCGTCCTGGCCAGAGTACGAACAGCAGGCGCCAACATCGCCCGTCGAGGAACTCTTGTAAGCATCTGGATGTCAATTACAGGCTCTTTTTGGCAGGTTTCTAACTGGAGGTACAGGTCGCCATCAAATCAATGAAGAAGACATTCGAGTCTCTCGCCCCATGTCTCGAGCTTCGCGAAGTCGTGTTCCTCCGAACGCTACCACCACACCCTCACCTGGTTCCTGCTCTCGACATTTTTCTCGACCCCTTTACTAAGAAACTGCACATTTGCATGGAATACATGGAAGGCAATTTGTATCAGCTGATGAAGGCGAGAGACCACAAATATCTCGACAACGCCAGCGTCAAGAGTATTTTGTTTCAAATTATGCAAGGTCTTGAGCATATCCACTCCCACAACTTTTTCCACCGCGACATTAAACCTGAAAATATCCTCGTTTCTACCTCGGCTCATCAAGAATCGTCAAATTCATTTCGACGATACTCTTCATTAGTGACTCCTCCTTCGACGCCTCCTACTTATACCGTTAAACTAGCGGATTTTGGCCTCGCCCGCGAGACCCATTCCAAGCTGCCATACACAACTTACGTCTCCACAAGATGGTACCGAGCACCCGAAGTGCTACTAAGGGCGGGTGAGTACTCTGCGCCAGTGGATATTTGGGCCGTTGGTGCCATGGCCGTTGAGATTGCAACATTGAAACCACTTTTCCCGGGTGGAAATGAAGTTGACCAGGTATGGAGGGTTTGCGAGATCATGGGTAGCCCAGGAAATTGGTACAACAAAACTGGAGGCCGAGTTGGAGGGGGTGAGTGGCGTGAAGGCACAAGGCTAGCCTCCAAGCTGGGCTTCTCATTCCCAAAGATGGCACCCCACGCTATGGAGACGATTCTGCAGGCCCCTCAATGGCCGCCTGCTCTCAGTCATTTCGTGACTTGGTGCTTGATGTGGGATCCCAAGAATCGCCCGAATTCGACCCAGTCTCTCATGCACGAATATTTCGCCGACGCCGTGGATCCGATGAGACCCAAGTCCTCAGCCTCCAAGATCTTGGGCCGAAAGCAGTCCGATCTAAGCCGGAGTTCCAAGGAGGGAGTGGCTGCGATGACGGTAACATCGAAGCCATCGTGGTTCCGGAAGTCCCTTATCACTCGCAGTGAAATACCTGAAGCTTCGACACCCCCTCAAGCATCGCCTGCGCAGACCCCAAGCACAATCGACACTTCAAGCGCCAAGCAACCCGTCAAAGGCAAGCGAAGCACGTGGACAAATGGCCTTTCCAATGCTGCACCGATGCCTATTCTGCCTTCTATCCGCCCGATTTCACCACTGTCTGATGCGGTAACTGCACGTGCCAACAACGGAGATCATGAAAAGAATAAGAAACTTGGCCGACAGCTGTCCGTCGCTTCAAGCACAAACAATTACACGGAGATGCACCGGGCGCAGGCCGAACGCGCTCTGAACGGCCATTCAGGCCTTGTATCGCCCCCAAATGGCCACAAGGAGAGTTTCTTCTCGCATCTGCGTAAGCGGGCAAGGCGGTTCTCGGGTCGTCACCAAACGCCCTCCTCTCCTGCTTATGATGATATGGAAGCTCAAGTTGGCTGCAGTCCTTGGAACAGCAATCGGTCTTCCATGATTGTTGATCAATCAGGCCCAATTCCCAAGGCAGAGGTCTATGAGTCTCTGGATAAGGCGCTACGTGATGTTCAGAATTCCGTCGAACCACGAGCACCTTTGCCTCCCATTCATCAGTTTAATTCGAACAGCAAGCTGAAGCGCCACCACTCCTTGCCTCATACACAGGCCAAGTCAGCGGACAATTTGATGAGCGCTGCTCGGACCGGACCCATTTCGAGCCGCACAAGGCGTGCCCAGGCAGCACAGGGTGTTCAGCAGTATGAAGCCCCTGACGAGGAGGACGAGCTGCTCGATGAAGCTCTATCATCAACCCAGCGAGTCGTCAAGCGCCTGGACGGTAACAACAGCTCCAAGCCTCTGAGGCAATCAGCAAGCAACCTTGGATTGGCAACCCCCCACCCGTACCCCAGTCCCTCCCCTTCGGCCAACAGCAACCAGTTTCTGTACGGGGACGGCAATGAGGCTCTGACACCCAAGCCACTCGATCTGAGCAAGAAGACGGCCAGCCAGTATAAGTGGCCCACACCGCCGTACGAAGGCGGTGACTGGGGCGCGTCCGCGTCGGCCAGCATCTGGGCTGCTGGAAGCAGGGTGTAAACGAATAGCATCGCTTGAACCTTTTGGGTGGTCTTCTTTCTCGGACACGATTATGTTCAGTGGCGCGGCAAAAGTTATGTTTGGTGTGTATCATTTCGCATGGACAACGGTGTTTTGGTGTTGGTTTGCCGCACATTTCCTCTCGCTCCTTGAATATACGTCGGCGGTCGGTTCACATTTTTCGGCATCTCGACTGGGTTATACAATATTTATTCACATTTGGACTTCGCATACAACCCTCGGTGGTTTCAGCAAATACCCGACGCGGCTCGAGCCGCTCATTTGACTACATCTTTGGATTGTTCTTTGACTTCTTTCTTTTTTTTTCATTTTCTGAAAAATCTTGAGCGCCCATTTTGCACCAAATACCCCATATAGACTGAGAAAGGCGAGCATGGCTCTCCCTTTTTTCTTGCCATCTGCTTGAAGCAAAATACCTCACCATAGCACCACCATTTCCTTTGTTAGACCTTCTTCACCATCATTGTTTATACCAGGAGAGAAAATCAAGCAAGATTGGGATGGAGTATGGGGCGTTTTTCCTTGTCTCTTTTATCATTATCTTACCGAGGTTGGACATTGATACTACAAGCAGGCCCCAAGTGGACGAACTTTTCAGCTGGGCTCGGTGCATTTGAATGGGGACAGGATGTTTTTGTGTGTGCCCTGGCCTGGTTTCTTATACACCCGCCCCTTTATATCCTTGTAAAAGAAAGAAAGCAAGCAATGAAGCATATTATTTCCTTATGCCTGTGGCGTTTCGTTGAAACTAGGTACGCCGATATTTACAATGGTTGTAATGAGATGGTCCATCACAGTCGTGGTTGTTTTGTTTGGTCTTCTCTCCCTGGGCCTGATGAGGGCGACAGAATTGGATATGGGTGTTGGATTTTTGGAAGTTGATGATTGCGCACGCAATTGTTCATATACTTGAGGATGTATATTGTGGTGGTTCCTTGGATACTCGACGGCTGGGCCCAGAGACATATGTAGTAGTATAGGTACTTGAGTTGACTAATAATTGAACTGAGAAAGATGCCAAAACAAAGTGTACTGATGCTGATGGTGTGAGGATGAGGCTCTGCTCAACATATGGTACTGTATTGGCCTAGATTTTTAATATCATGCAGGAATATGCATGGCGCATGTACGGACACAGCCTGGCATACGAAGCAGTACATACGAGCTGTTTGGTTGATGCCTGGGCTATGTGTATTTTAGTGTATTTTGGGGAGTATGGCGATTTAGGCTACAACACCCTATGGCGTAATTTCGATTGCATGCCAGGTATGGGTACTTGGCATGTATATATATATGAAATAATTAGAGAATGGGATAGATAGGTTATTTGAATGGAATAGGAAAAGGCAGAATTCTGTATCTATTAATTGCTGGTTATTAGGTACTAATCTTTTTGTAGGTACGAAGTACTACTACTGCGTACTATTACTACCTGACTGGAGCGAAGCTGAAGCAGTGTCACGTGGCCAAGCTACCTTAGGCATTCCTGGAAGATGCTGCTATTCCTGGGAAGTGGCAGAGCTGACCGCGCAGCAGGCAGCAGAATATCACACACAAGGCTTTTCTCTTTTGTTGAAGTCGTGTTGCCAATTCCTTGAGCTATTTTCTTTCTCTCTTCTCGACACCTGTCTTTTTGTTTTTATATTTATATTATTTATCTTCTATATGCAGAGCGACTTACGGGTGGCAGACCGGTCTGACTGACGTTTTAGGCAGAGGCTCCTTCAAGTGAGGCTCAACGGCGGGGAAGCTTAAAAGACGGGTCATCCAGTGGACAACAGACAAACAGACAAACAGACAGAGGGACAGAGGGACAGAACAGAGCAAAGTGAGGCTGTGAATCTGTCAGCGACTGCTGGGAGGCACTGGGAGGAGACGATAGAGTGCACCGTCCACATCTGCCCAGTTGGTTGATTGGTTCAAAGAGGGGCATCTCATACCCCCATATCATACCGCCACGACTCTGGACAACAGGACAGGATAGCGAGATCTCTCAGCTGCGTCTTTTGCAAACGGAGATCGTTATTCACACTACGTTAGGCCCTCAGATCATGGTTGTTGCTGGCGTGAGGGCCTGATCTCACACGCAAGAGAAGAAAGACATAACCATAACCTCCGTGGACGATAGCAGAATGCAGACACCAACCAGCAGTAACACGATGAACCTCAATCTGCCGGTGCGCACGAGCACCAGTCGCCGCAACCAGGACAGCAGGAGCTACTTTACGAGCTACACGCCGCCCAGCTCGACTGAGGCCATCAATGGGCCGGTGAGAGAGCCGGCGAGGGAGCAGCCGCCGATAAGTGATCGGTTGATTGTGGGAGTGGACTTTGGAACGACGTTTTCGGGGTGGGTATTGGTTGAGTTTCGTTGTGTTTTGATCTCTCTTCTTTTCTCTTCTCTTCCCTTCTTACACTAAAGAGGTATGAGTAAGAATATGATATGCTCGCTTTCTTTCTTTACATTCCCTCCCAGTGGAGAGAAACAGATCATGATGGACATGGCCATTGATGGATCAAATGCTTAGAATTCTCTAGCGTCGCGGCTGTCTACACATCAACCCCTGATGACGTCGAAATCATCAAGACCTGGCCAGGAGGCAACGGCATCACCTCAGACAAAGTCCCCACCGAAATAGCATACGACTTCCCCCCCAACGCAGCTCCCGGCACCGAGCCAAACACAAAATGGGGCTTCCAGTTCAAACCAGACGAGTCAAGACTGCGATGCATCAAGTTGTTCCTCGACCGCTCGCAGAAGCTCCCCTTCTACGTCAGCCCCCTTGACACAGCAGCGCAACTCAAGCGCTTCAACAAGAACGTCGTCGATGCCGTCAGCGACTACCTCACCCAGATCTACCGCCACACCATGGACACGCTGACGCGGCGCTATGGCGAGTCGTTCATGGCTTCGACCAAGGTCGAGTTTGTCCTGACGTGCCCGGCTGTGTGGAGCGATGCGGCCAAGAACACGACGCTGCAGGCGGCGGAGAGAGCCGGTATGGGTAGCCGCTCTGAGATTCAGATGATTAGTGAGCCGGAAGCTGCAGCTGTGTATACTCTAAAGGCCATTCAGCCGAATCATCTTAACATTGGCGACAACTTCATCGTGTGCGATGCGGGAGGCGGAACTGTCGAGTAAGCTATCTTCCCCCCTCCTCCTATCTCTTGTAGAAGTGGGGATGCTTCACACAGATCACATTAATTGCTGACGATTAAAAGCTTGATTGCGTATAAAATCATTTCTCTAAAGCCCCTACGGGTTGAAGAATCTGCAGTGGGAACGGGAGGGCTATGCGGAAGCGCATTCCTCAACTACCGCTTCGAGGAGCATGTTCGAAACAGACTGGGCCAGGTCCGTTTCGACGAGATGAAGATGAAGAAAGGCAAGACGTGGCAGATGGGACTCCGGTACTTTGAGGAGTTTGTGAAGCGTAACTTTAATGAGGATGAGCACCAGGAAATCAACGTGCCGTACGCACCCCCCCTATCTTCTTTCTTTTCTTTCTTCCTCCTTCTCGCAGTATTTTTTTTCAACTAACAATATGGCGACGTGACTAGTTTCCCAGGTTTACCGGATGACGAGGAAGCTGGCCTCGACTCTGGCTTCCTGGTCATGAGCGCAGAGCAGATCAAGGGCATCTTCGAACCCGTGGTCAAGGAAGTATGCGACCTTGTCCATGGCCAAGTCGAAGGCCTCCGCGCCAAGGGAGGAATCGTATCCGGCATCGTGCTCGTGGGTGGCTTCGGCCAAAGCGATTACCTCTACCGGCGGCTGAAGATGCACTTCTCCAGCGCCGCACCGCCGCCTTACAGCGAGAGACCGACTCATGCGAGCGTGAGTGCGGCGCAGGAGAATGGCTCGATCGAGGTGATGCAGCCGGTGTATGCGTGGACGGCAGTGGTGCGAGGAGCAGTGCTTCGCGGGCTGGAAGGCAACATGGTTATATCTCGCAAGTCAAGGATGCACTACGGCACATCGTACGCTACGGTGTACGATGAAGAGAAGCATACAGTTAGTGAGCGGTACTGGTCGCCTCTGTGGGAGCGATGGATGGTATCAGACCGAATGCAATGGCACATTGACAAGGTACGTTTTCCCTCTTCTCCTGATAACATCATCATATATCTAACGCAGATCAACAGGGAGAATCTCTCTCTCCGCTCTCTCCCATCGCATTCCACTACACACGCAACTTCCGCCCCGGCCAATCTCTCATCGTAACAGACGACCTCCTCGCATGTGACGCCGACGAGCCCCCCGCCGCAGCCACGCGGGACCTCATCCACGTGTGCACGCTGACGACGGATCTCAACGCCGTGCCGAGGAGTTTGTTCACGCGACTGACGACGACGCGGGGCGTGGAGTTTGATAACTTGGATTTCACGCTGGAGATGATTGTGGATAGTGCGGGATTGGGGTTTGAGCTGAAGGTGGATGGGGTGCGGTATGGGAGGGTGGAGGCGGAGTTTCATTGATGAATATGGATATGGATATGAGTTTATATGAGCGTAGTGAAGAGATATATGCCCGGGGTATAAATAAAGAGGAGGAAAGGCATTTAAACGTGGAATCTAAACCTGAGGATAAGATCATCATTATCAAAGTGTTTTTGAGCGGCTTTGTTGTCTGAGACTCTGTGAGCAGAAGCTGAGACATTATTTAGAGGGATCTCGCTGGATCAACGGCTTTTTTGTCTTTAGACATACGAGTATTATTATTATCATTACGGAGTACGCCAAATGCTATTTATTCACAGCAAAAAGTC
Organism: Mycogone perniciosa; assembly: GCA_025331125.1. Taxonomy (NCBI): domain Eukaryota; kingdom Fungi; phylum Ascomycota; class Sordariomycetes; order Hypocreales; family Hypocreaceae; genus Mycogone; species Mycogone perniciosa. The sequence continues at coordinate 43,900 of JAOALB010000062.1, read as the reverse complement.
AAAAAAGTGTGGGCCACACAAGATCGCCCCGGACGGAGTGGGCGAAAAGTCGGCACTCTCATAACGCCGAGAGCATGGCGGCTGTTGAGTAACAGCAACAACGCTGCAATGAGCGTAAATAGTCGTAGAGAACATCATATTCTCGGTAGTATAGGCTGACGAACTGTGAAGTTCGGAAAAGGGCTGTTTGTTTCGTCGAGGACCACTCCGTAGATCCTCGACACATAGCAGGCTCGGGGATATGAACGGTCAACCTCTCCAGATGGTTTTGACCGCTACGCTACCCCGAGCACTACTAGGTTTCCCTGTGTGACGCACGGAAAAGGGTGATTTGTTTTGGTTTATAAGGGGCTGGCAGGCATTCAAGCCTCATTGGTTCATTGTGTCGCTATTCTGAATTCATCAGTACAATATCGCATAGTCGTTGAAGTTGAGTGGAAAATGATATTCAGGACCTGTGCATGCATGTACGTATTATATACTCCGTATATGTATATGCATGAGAAATAGTGAAAGAGATAGGTTTTCTTCTCAGCTCTGAGTGGTGAGTGGTGAGTGGGCGTTATCGATAACGGGTGTTGTTTTCTGCCCTAAAACAGCGCATCTCAACTGACAATGACGTACTGCTACTGCTTCGTGCCGCATCTGTTGATCCATACATCATATAGATATTCCATATTCCATATCACTATCTTTTCTCTGGTCTGGCCCCAGGGCTTGCTTGCTTAAATACCGAACGGATCACTCACTCACTCACTCACTCACTCGTTCTGCTCACCCCTCACTCACCCCCTCTTCTCATATCACGACAAGACAGACAGACAGACAGACAAACAGACATATACACAGAGTATATACACCAACATGGCCTCAGTCCAAGACCGCCTCTCAATCCTCCTCTCCTGGTCATCCTCCCACAATGCCCTCCTCCACCCCTCCGCCGAAATCTATCCCGACCCCCAAACCGGCCTCTCCTTTCGCGTCAATCCCGACTCACCCTCCCCTATCCCCCCCCACGAGCCCATCGTCAGCCTCCCAACATCCCTCTCCCTCTCATATCTCAACGCCATCCATCCCACACCCGTCTTCGGCCAGGAATTCCTCTCTCAAACTCCACCCCACGTCATAGGCCGTCTCTTCCTCATCCGAGAATACCTCCGCGCCAAAGACTCCTTCTGGCATCCTTACATCCAATCCCTCCCCCAGCCCGAAGATCACGATTCCTGGGCCCTTCCGCCCTTCTGGTCCGACGAAGAAGCCGAACTGCTCGATGGGACAAACATCGAAGTCGGCATCGAAAAGATCCGCGCAGACATCAAACGAGAATTCAACGACGCCAAACAACTCTTGACCAGCAGTCAGCACCACAACAACGACAGCAGTTTCGCCCATGACCTGACAAAGGAGCTGTACCGCTGGTCCTATTGCATCTTCTCCTCCCGCTCCTTCAGACCCAGCCTCGTTCTCTCCCCCGAACAGGAATCCTCTCTCCCCCAGGGCGTCAGCACAGATGACTTCTCCGTCCTCCTCCCCCTTTTCGACATTGGCAACCACGACATGACTGCCCCTGTACAATGGGACCTCCAACCCTCCTCCTTCTCAGGATACACATGCAATCTCAAAGTCGGAAAGGAACACCACCCCGGCTCCCAAATCTTCAACAACTACAGCCCCAAAACCAACGCCGAACTCCTCCTCGGCTATGGCTTCATCGTGCCCCCCACAGAGGACTTACACAACGACTACACCCACGTCCGCAAACGCACCACCACTAGCGAGAGTAACACAGCAGCGGCAGAAGAATACATCATCTCCCTCCGTCCCATCACCCACCCAAGCTCCATCCTCGCCCTCTCAAAGCAGACTCTCCTCGTGCAGCCCACCCCACCTTTACCACCTGTGCTCGGCTCCTTTCAGCACGTCCAACACGACATGGTCTGGGACATTTTCTGCACCCTGACAAAACCTGACCCTCTCCTGCGCGCGAAGCTCATCCCCGTGGAAGAAGCAGAAGCAGCCGACGAAGATGCAGCAGAGCGGCTCCGCCAGGAAAAGTTCTTCTCCGGACAAGTGACCGGTGAATGCCGTTTCTACTTGGAACAAACCGTGGCTATCATTCAACACAAGGTCCTGCAAGAACTAGAAAGACTCGACGAGACAGACGTCGAAGTCGTAGGCGATGACGCCGACTTCCTCACACAGAACCAGAAACTAGCGTTGGAATACCGGGAAAGATGCAGACAAGTCTTGGAGAACACATTGGAAGCTATAAGCAAGGATGACGTGCTACAGTTCGAGGACGAGGATGATGAGGGGGAGGAAGGTTTTTCTTAAAACTCAGAATCTTGGCTAGGCTCCTCCATTCTTTTTTTTTGGCCCTTCATTTGACGAGGTGCTCGTAGACAGCACGCTCCAACTCAACAAACATTTTGCTAGCGACAGGATCGCCGTGGGGGAACACACTTGTAATGAATACCGCCGCGACTCCTGAAGTTCGATCGATCCACTGTAACACGCCAAACAGTCAGTCATCTCAGGTGCAAGAAACGGCCCACGAGGATGACAGGGAAAAGAGAAAAGGCTAAGAAAGCTGGGACTCACCCAACGTGAATTGCACACCCCGCTCCACGTAAGACTTCCCTTACGCCTCTGGCCCGGAATATCCTCCATCGTCATCACCCCTCCAAAGCCATGGTTCAACTTCAGCCCCTGTGGAAACTCTGGCCCAAACATGAGTTTGACATCAGGGTGGTGACAAATACCCTCAAGCATCGCACTCTGCGCTTCATTCAGCTGTGGCGTAAACATCTGTCGTGTAGTCTCAGCTGACACCACACCCGGCTCATCGTTGAGAAACGCACGCAGTACGCGCGCGTAGTCATCCGCTGTAGTGAAGAGGCCCGCTCCACCGCTCTCCATGGTGGGATTAGGAGGGACAGGATCGAAGAACACGAGTTCACCGCTGGGCAAGCGGAGGCCGACCTCAATCTTGCGGTCGGCTACTCGCGGGAGCTTCTCAGGTTGGAAGCCGGAGTCGTTCATACCCAATGGATCGAGGATGTGCTGCTTGATGTACTCGCCGATGCTCTGACCCGTGAGTTTTTCGAGAAGGATGCCAGCCCAGTCGAGTGCGGAGCCATACACCCAGCCGTCGCCGGGGGCAAACTTGAGTGGCGTGGTGTAGCCCTCTTTGGTCCAGAACTGCATTGAAGCCGTGCGGCCGATGGCTTTGGACCATTTCTGAAGGTCTGGGTCTGCAACATCGTAGCCGAGACCAACGGTATGGGTCAGGAGTTGTCTAGCCTCAGGTAAATACATCGTACCCAGTGAGTCGTGGGCATGTGCGGTCAAATGCAGCGCTTCATGATATTAAAGTGGATGGGACTTACTTTAGAGTGATGGGTGCCGTATTGTCCTCTAGAATAGGCTGGTCCTCCGGTGTGAAGCCTCGTAAGATCTGCATCTCTCCCAGCTCAGGTACCAGCTCTCGGAGATCGTCTTCGAGTCCTATTTTCCCCTGTTCAACGAGTTGTAAAAGAGCTGGCGTGGTGAGAAGCTTGGTGAGGGAGGCGACCCAAGCAAAAGAATCGCCGCCAAACTTGGTTGAGCTGACGTCGAGGCCGACACGACCAGCTGAGCCCGAGTAAATGACTCCTGAGAAGAAAAAATGTTTAGCAAAGAATAATGATGAAATTTGAAGATTTCATCATGACAGCTTGGAAGATGGTTCCACGAGCATATGTATGGGAAATGAGGGGCTCACCATCTTTGTTTGTCACCACAAAGGCCGCTCCAAGCACCTTATCCTTGGTATCATCGCCCCGAGCTACGTTTTCTTGCAAGATTGCATTTAATTTCTCCATGGTTCCGGAATTGAGAATAGAAAAGTTCTTGATAGTTTCAATGACATTGATGCCCGAGAGACATCAGAGCTCCAACGGGATATAATAATAAAGAGTGTCGTGCTCAGGAAGGCGCAGTCTGGATATCACAGTTCGCAGAAGTGGACCAGCTTGATTGTCACACTCGGGAGTTGTTCACGGGTTCTGTTTGGTTTCCACTCTCGCATCAATGTCGTATCTGCATATGACGAATTGGTGTGTCGAGAGTGATTCATGACGAATCCAAGACCCCTCAAAGAAGAGCACGAGCCAACGCACCCGAACGTTGGCTTTCTTTCTCTTCCACTCCCACACCTCTCGAGGCGAGCCGATCCAACTTGGGCCAATCGCACCCCCGCCACCATGTCCACTCCTCGACGGACGTCATCCGGGCTGCTGGACCTCATCACGCTCGTTGATAAGTAAGCTGCTGAACAACAGTTTGTCACCCATAGCCGCCGTGCTAATGCAGTCATCATCAGCGTGCCTCTGGACTTTGAGCGAATCTGCTCTCCATATTACCGTCTGCTCCTGGCCCCTGACCCCAGGCCCCATGGCTACGTTAACCCAAACACGGTAGCTCGCATGCCGTGGCCATCAAGCTTCAGCATCGACCACGACAAGGGCGAAGTGGTCCTCACTGCCCCCCCAGCCGGCACCACCCTATCTGCGCATGCCAATGCGGCATTCCAGCAAGCCGTCGATGGGGCCATTGACGGCAACGTATTCCCCACGTTGAATGGCATGCACAGTGAGTTCTTCCTCGTTGTAGGCGCCAGGGAATTCGTCCAGATTGAACGCTTTGCCGCGACATTGTTCGGTATCGGGACCCGTGGCGCACACTTGACGGCATATACGCGGACTCCCGAGGGCGAACTGCGCATCTGGGTCGCGCGGAGGAGCAAAACACTGTTCACCTACCCGGGCATGTTGGACAGCACCGTCGCAGGCGGCGTCAAAGCAAGCGACACGCCGCTCGACTGCATCCTCGCTGAGTCGACCGAAGAAGCCTCCCTTCCCGTATCTCTTGTCGGGCCGCGTGTGCGAGCCACGGGTGTCATCACGCTGGCGAACCGCAACCCGCGGACGGAGCTATTTCACTCGGAGATTCTGTACGTGTACGACCTAGAGCTGTCGGGCGAAGGGGAGGAGATTCCGCGGCTGGGCGACGACGGCGAGGTCGAGGAGTTTGTGCTGATGAACTGCGGCGAGGTGAAGCAGCGCATGCTGGGGGGCGAGTTCAAGCCCAACGTGTGTCCTGTCATGATTGACTTTTTGGTGCGGCATGGAGAGATCACGCCAGAGGGAGAGCCGGACTATATTGAGATTTGCACAAGGCTGAGGAGAAAGCTGCCGGTGCCAACCACGTCAGAGGGGCACTGAAACGATGATATATGGTATGTGTTGAAGGTTGAGGCTTCAGTCTGTCACCTCACAAACTCGTGATCAGTAGCTTCGGAAGATGGGAAGGAGCGAATGCTCGGTACTAGATGTCCAAGAATAGAAACAGACAGCCTGCTCCCAATAAATCTGCGGCATGCCATGAAAGTCAACAGAAATGGTACTTATGGCATCTATAAGCAATAAAAACACGTCCAGCAAATGGTTTGTCGGGTAACACATCTCAATATGAAACCGCATGTCACCATGAGGATTATACGACGTACTTGGTTCGTACTTCCTACGCTGCATTTACTGCACAAATACGGAGTAACAGTCCCTCACTCGCCATAGGGTACCTTTCGCAGACCATTCAGATAATATGCATTGCTGGCCGTACCTTTTTATCTCCCCCTTTTATGTATTTATTTAATTTGTTTAATATGTTGCAAAAATCTATGTGAAACGCACGTCACCTCTCCCCTCCCCCGCACACACACACACACACACACACACGCACCCAAAATTCCACACACACCTCTTCTTCCTCACGCAACAAACACTCTCCAAACCCACCGCAACATCGTCAAACCCCCCACACGCGACACAACATTCTCTGTCATAGGTATTTTGCTTTTCAATATCATACGTACGCACGCACGCACGCCATACTCCATACTCCATTCTATCGTTTTATTCACGACTCCAGTGAGCCGTATTTCGCCAATCCTATCCAATCCAATCCAACGCCATCATCCAAACCCAAGCCTCCAACCACGAAAGCCCAAAAAAATAAAAATAAAAAAATAAAAAAATCACCAGCAAATTTTGTGCGCCTCTCAGCACCACCAAATCCATACAATATCCAGCCAGCTAGCTAATAGCCAGACTCCCTCCTACGTATCTCCCTCCCCCCTTCTACTCGCCATATCATTTCATTGCTCCATTTCTTAATGTCTCAATCGCAAAATCTTCGTGTCTCGCGCCCTTGGCAACACCAATTCCTTCTCCCTTCACATGCCCTTCCTTGATGATATCACAGGTTCCACTTCACACACTCATATATATGTATATATATGTATATATATATATATGTATATGCCATCTGCCATGTATGCTATGCAACCTACACCATACTAACTCTTCCAACAGATCATCATGTTCATTCCACAACGGGCGCCATACAGTCGCGTCAAGTCTCTTGTCAAGTCTCTTGTCAAGCCTTTGACTCCTACATGAAAGAGCTTCAACATCGACATCACTTCATGAATACCAGACCAAAATGCGCGGGACGTCATCACGTCCTGGTATTATACAATTCATCTTACACCTACGTACGAGAGAGGCGGCGCCAACTGCAAACCCCCCTCCGGCCTTTCGCGCGTCTGAAGCAAAAAAAAAACGATGCAACGCATAAGATCCTCCCGCAAAAGTCACGACGCAAAATGGGCTGCTGCTGTCGTCAACCAAACTCCCCAGCGCCTTGGCCGCTCCTGATGCATCCGCGGTCCATCCGTCCGTCCTTTTAGCGGCCCTCCTATCCACAAAAAAAGGCATCTTGCCCCAACGCGGTACCAGCAACCATCGTCGAGAGATGTTGAAATCCTCCTCCAAAATACTAAGTGTATCCTTCTCCGTCTCCCATCTTCGTGGGCTCCTGGCGATTATGCGTGACCATTCCTCGTCACATCACGTCATCGTCAACGTACTTCTTCTCACTCTTACACACGTGCAGCTAGGATATTCATTGGTTCTTCTTGGAGGAAACAGCTCTTTATTCTTCCTCCGAATCGGAGTCATCGCTGGACTCGTCATGTTGGTTCGGCGACGTCGCATGGGCTACGTCATCCGTGGGCTCCTGACCCGGCTTGTACAGCTGACTGATGGCTGTCAATTGTGCGATGCGTGCCTCCTGCTCCTGCGCACTCATGGGCTTGTTCTTCTTGGGCTTTGCTGCGTTTTTAGGAATCTGCTTTGCGGGAACCGCCCTGTTAACCTCGGGCGACTTGGTGGTGACGACGGCTGAATCTTTACCAAAGCCTGGGAGAACTTTCTTACAAAGCTCCCACAGCTTGAGCAGGGCCTCGTTGCTAAGCTGATCAATGTCCAATTCGAGTTCGCCCTCGTTGTTTTCCTGTTTGGCCTCGCCGTTAGTTCATCATCGCCAAACAATACACACACACACACATTCTACCAGGAATCGACTTACGTTCTGACCGGTATCGCGCTTGATAATGTCAATAGCACGGTCAAGGTGAGGGTACTCGAGATCGTTGATGGCGCTTGCAATCTGGTCCTTGTCCGCGGCTGACAGGCTCTTCTTAGGAGCTGGCTTCTTGGTGTGGCTGCTGCTCGACTTCTTGGGTGGCGGGACGTTACCCGTCGACTTGCGGTTCGGGACACTACCGGAGGGTTTGCTCTTACTTGGCTTGCTGGACTTCTTGGATGACTTCTCCTGCTTGGCCTTGGCCTCACCCTGGCTTTGCGCCGCCTTGTACAGAGCCCCCTGGACCGTTTCGACAATCACCTTCTGGCAGTCAATCAAGCTTTGGTTCGAGCCAGAGCCAAACATGCGGTTGAGCTTCCTCGTCTCCTCTTCCAGCTTTGCCTGGAGTTCCTGAATCTCCTTGGCAAGATCTGGGCCAGGAGCAGATGCCTCTTCCTCTTCGCTCTCATCATCGTCATCGTCGTCACTAGCGTTGGACGCAGACGCAGGAGGTGCATTTGCCTTGGCGTACCTCGCCAGCCAAGCATCCTTGGCCTTCATCTGCTGGTTATACAAGTCCTCAAGCTGCTTGGCCACCATGGACACAGGGTTGCCCTGCTCGGGCGGACCGTTAAACTGGTAGCAGTTGGTGAAGATCAGCCTCACGTTCCTGTCAAAATCCTTCAAACTGGGGATGTCACCGCCATTCAACAGGCGCGACACCTTCCCCAAGTCCATGGGCCTCTTGATGATGGAGTAGTACTCAGGTATGTTAAGGCCCTCTGCGTCAACCGCATCTAGGAACCACGAGTTGATGAGCTGGTTCTTGGGGTGCATGAGCTCCACCAAAACCTCGTCACAAAATTGCAGCTCAGGCTTGAGCTTCTTGCGTGAAGGCTTGGTTGTATAGTCAATGTCCTTGGGCTTCGGTGCCCGTACCGTCCGCTTCGGCCTGTCGCCTTCAGTGGCCGTTGAGCTCCGACGATCGGCATTGTGGTCTTGGGGTGCAGCCGGTGGAGGACGAGGCTTCGTCTCTTGCACCTCACGAGGCGGTGGAGGACTTGATGCAGGACCAGATGACTGTCTTTGCACAGCAGCAACAGCGTCCGAGCCAGGTAAGATGCGATGCTCGCGAGGAGGCTTGGGCTTGGCTACAGATTTTGGTCGAGCGGGCTCCTCCTCTGGTATCAGCATCGACTCCTGCCATACTGCTCGTATCGCATAGTAAGCAGAAGCCGTGACCTCGTGTGCAGCGCCGTTGAAGGTCATAGTGTTTTCGTAGATGAGCGCCAAATCCTTCTTCACGTCGCCAAACGTAGTGTAAACCACACCAGGGTCACGTAAATTCCGGTCAATCTCGCCAAGGTCCATGGGCCTTTCAATCCTAGCAAGATATGATTCCCCCAACGCAGGCCACAGCTTCGGAACCGAATCGCGGAAGTGTCCACCGTGCTTCGTCTTCTTCACCCGGGCGATAATCTTGCGCATCTCGCGGCGCTGGTGCGAAGTGATCTTCTTGGTGGTCGTGTCAGCATCCTCCCACTGGGTCAGAGTAGCTAGACGACCCAAAGCACCGTCGCCACTTGGGGCGGGAGTCCCAACAGTAGGTGTCGCTGAGGGCTCATCCTCCTCCTTGGGCTCTGTCTTGGCCCTCTTGGGCGCAGGCTCATCCCCAAAGTCATCTTCACGCTCTCGGGAGATCTTAGCAGTGGGCGGCGCATCCGCCATGGACACCTCGATAGAGGTATCGACGGGCGACGTTGATTCGATGTTGGGCTGGGACGTGCTTGCGGGACCAGCGTCGACGGCAGAGTCATCAGCCTTTGCGGAATCCTTAGAAGGCTTCTCGTCGGACATGACGGCATCCGCGTCGGGCGCTTTGGTCGCTGGGCTTTTCGACTCGGGCGGCGAGGCTGGTTTCGGAGCAGTTTCATCACGCACAGGTTCTTTGGTGGTGGTTGAGGAGGCGATGGTATCATTTGCATTGGTGGCGTCTGTCATCTGTATATCTTCCGTCTTCGTCTCTTGCGATGCTGATTCAGCCTTTTGGGCAGATTCCTCCTTCACTGCTGACTGCTCGGTCTTTATATCCTCCGTCTTCTCAGTAACTTTCTCCTCGCATTTGGTCGAAGCGTCATCATCAGTGGGCTTGTCGTCGGCGTTGGCGGGGGGTTTTTCTTTCGTCGCATCCGCGCCATTCGTAGTCGCGACTCCGTTCGTGACGGCATCACTGGGCGAAGAGGACTTGCCGTTTACCAAGAGCGTGGGCGCATCGGACTTGTCTGGGGGGGGAGTCTTGTCCGACTCGGATTTTGGTGACTTGTGACTGCACGGGAAAAAAGAAGCCACGTCAGTATCGCAAAACTTGGGCAGCGACGAAGGTAGCAAAAAATTCAAGGTTTTTTTGGACGATAAATCGTGCATGCGCATGACGACTCACCCGTTGACATCAGCCTTCTCCTTCTCCAGCACGGGTTCCTGCGCCTTAGGATCCAACACGGAGGTGTCTGGTGCAGGTGACGACGCCATGATTGCCATTCGCGATGAGAGAGGGTGGGAAAAAGGGCGACCTTAGCGACCGAGGCGCGACATCAAACACAGCGCACTCGCTGGCGCGCGATGGAGAGATCCGAGGCTGCAGGCGCGATCAAGATGGAGCTGAGCGGCGCGCGACGCGATGATGATGGCGATGATGATGTAGGAAGTAACTTCTTTTATGCGGCGTTTTTTCGCACGAGGGGCGAATAGGCGATGACGAAAGGAGCTGAAGACAAGCTGAACGCAGTATGCTTGCGCGCGACCGAAGTCAGTTGTCGTTGCTGCAGAGATGCGCAGCAGCGAAAGCTCAGATGCGCCAGAGACAATGACAACAAACAATAAATAAGACCCGATGCTTTACTTATTGTTTGCAGCAGCAGCGCATTCAACAAATAAAACACGCTGCAGCTCCGGGGTGATTTATGATGCAACAGACAATAGAAGCTTTGCGCGTAAAGGAGTTTATTGTGACGATGGTTCCGTCACGATATGCTGCATGCAAGGTCTAGGTGTAGGTGTAGCTTCCCCCCAAGAAGGTAGTATGTATTTCTGGGGCCTAGAATTGCGGCGCAAGGTTGCGAAAGGACGGTGGTTGGTTAAAATTTAGCACCAGTAGGTGTAAGTACCTTGCGACAAAAGTGGCGAGGAAGAGACGTGGGCGTAAAATAAAAAAAATATGGTTGGCGGTGGCAGGCAGGCGGGAGGTACCTCGGGTAAGTATTATTTATTTCGTTTTTTTCCTGGTAGGTGTATTTTTTTCTCGGATTTCGGCGGAAAAGAGGGGGGAAGGGGGGAGGGGAGAAGAGGGGGTCTTTGAGGAAAAGCGCGTGCACGTCAGTGAAATTTTGCTGGTCGGAGGCGCGGTGCTATTTATGAGAAGAAAGGCAAACTCCGCGACAGGCGTTGATTTGTCTCTATCGGGGTCATGGCCCAAAAAGGCTGGGCGTGTGTGGGCGAAATTTATTTTGCCGGGCGCAACGGCTAAGGGGGGCGTGGCTGAGGACCGTCTGGGGGCTTACGCGGCAATGATGATTGGACAGAAGGGGGTGGAGATGTGGCGCGCCACCGCTTGATTGAAGTTGATTCCGCTTGGGCCACTCTGTGGCGCCACAGTCACGCATTGAGAGAAGCACCGTTTATTATTGTGGGCGGGACGAGGCTGGGGGCTTTTGGGAACTGACCGCGTTTTTGCCATTCCCCTTTTGCCCTTGTTTGCGGGACGGGGCCGATGGCCACACCCAGAAGATTCGGTCAGTGACACAGCAAGCTCACCTTGGAGTTTTGGTAATACCGAGCAGTCGTAGTGTGTAGTACTAGTGCTCGGTAACAGTGAAGCGACAAGACAAAGAATATTCAGAGTACGGAGTGCTAGTTGTCAGTCAGTAATGCTCCCTGAAACTGTTGGGCACTCATACGCTCGAGCAACCATTGACCGGAAATAGACAAAATAGCGTCGATGGAGCTTTGGTCTGGTGGGTTCGCGAGAAATGGGAGGCTGTTGACCGTGTTGATGATGCAAGGAGCCCCATCCAGCTCATCGTGCATCCGAGCAAGGAGAGAGAGGAAAACACATGTCCATTCAGTCGATGGAAAATGGTGCGTGTCGTCACAACTTGTGTGTCGTGGACGATTTCGTCGTTGAAAAAAGATTGGGTTCCCTTTGGGGTACTCTGCAAAGCAAAAAAATGACGAGGCCGGGTCAATGGTTTCAATGTTCGTACTTCGTTCGCGTGCGGATAGCTTGAAGGTATGTGCTGCACATGCCCCCCGACGCGACTTTTTGCGACATAATCGTTCAAACGGGGTGGTCTCATGCAATAAATTTCACCGTAGAAAAAAAAAGGCTTGTGGCGCGGCCGGATGCCCCTAGCCTGATCAGGTGATTTTGTATCTTGAAAAACTCGCAATTTACTTGGCCCTAAAAGTGAGATGCAAGCAGCCAATGAGGAGCCTCGAGTGGATATGCAAAAGTCGACTTATGACCAATCAGGCATAGCAACATTTTAGTGCCAGACCTAGATAAGGTACTAAGGTGAGACTCAGAAAGCTGGCCTCATTGCACGTGACCACACTCCCTCATCCGCCATATCAGCAGCATGTGATATGTCACATGATACATAGATTAGATAGGAGTGATTATGTCATCCTCTTTTTCTCCAAAGCAAGGTGGAGACCAAGACGCTAAGCTTGGGTCAGTCCAAAAAAAAAGTTCACTCAGCCATATCGAGTGGTCGCCGTGAAATTTTCCACAGGACCGTTTGAACAGCTTAGTTTCGCGGAAGACGACTCGATTTTGTTCTACAGAGTCATTTCTGTAGTTTTGCCCTTGCGGTTGAGACCTTTCCACCTTAGTCTTCTGCAATTCCTAGTCCTCGAGCTTCCATGCCCATGTCAACGACAAAGAGAAGAGCGCCGGCTAAGCTGGCTGCTCCCGTCGTCAAATCAACCGCCAAACGGCCGGCCAAAACCACAATTGACGAGACCCGCACGTCAGTTTCTGGAACCGACGCTCTGCAGAGCTCCCAGGTCGAGGCGATCGAAATTTCATCCGACCCCGACAGCGACGAGGACATCTCGGACGCTGATGACAACGATGAGAGCAATGGCAGCGCAGAGGATTCCAAGCCCGTCGCCGCATCACTAGCCCACGTCAATGGCAAACAGAACCCCTCCAAAGGCGAGGCTGATGATGCTGGCTCCGATGCCGAAGCTACCTCTCCATCCTTTGGCGAGCTGCTCCGCGGCAACGAGGCCATCGACGTTACTGCCATGCTCCAGCAGTCCGCTTCGGACAATAGTGCTGTGGCTCGAACTGCACGAACCGCAATCTCCGCTCCTACTCACCAGTCCCTCACCACCGTCCTTTCCCAAGCTCTGCAGACAGATGACACAGACCTCCTCGAGTCCTGTCTGCACACCACCGACCTCCCCACCATCCGAAACACAATCGAGCGCATCGACAGTTCTCTGGCCGGCATCCTGCTTACCAAGCTCGCTGCGCGGTTACATCGACGGCCCGGCCGCGCCGGAACTCTCATGACCTGGGTGCAGTGGACTCTGATTGCCCACGGTGGCGCTCTCGCGTCGCAGCCCAAAGTCATTCAGAACCTACACAGCTTACAAAAGGTGCTGGCGGAGAGAGCCAAGGGTCTCAACAGCCTGTTGGCTTTGAAGGGCAAGCTGGACATCCTCGAGGGCCAGATGGAACTGCGGAGAAAGATGCAACGAAGCTCGGGTCACATCCAACAAGACGAGGACGATGCCGACGAAGAGGATGTAATCTACGTGGAAGGCGAGGATGAGGCTGAGCAAAAGGATCTTGCGAATGGAATCCGCTCGCGGAGGAGACGTGCCGGCGCAGATGACGACGAAGACGACGCCATTGTTGCAAACGGCTTCATCGGCGATTCCGAGGACGAAGAAGAAGACTCTGCGGAGGAAGACGAAGACAGCGACGATGCCGAGGAGCCACTAGATGAGGACGAGGTCGACTATGACGACGTGGACGAGTTCATGGGCGAGGACGAGGAGAGCGATGTGGAGGTCGCCCCGCCCTCCAAGGTCCAAAAGGTGGCGAGGGCATTCGGCAAAAAGAAGTGAAAAAAAAGTGAAAATTCTATGTGAAGGGAAGGGGGGTAGGGGGGTAGGAGGGTTTGAATGTACAGAGCATTGGCCTTGGACTTTGCAGGCTCGCTTGGCGTTGGGTTAATTTCTTGTCAAGAGTAGATTCTGGTTTGTATGTGGAAATATATCACGAGGTTCATATCTTGCAGTTTATGTACCATCCTGAAAACTTGAGCATCAATTCTCGAGGAGTGCCTCTCTCGATATCTCATTCAGCACAACGCGAGCAAAGTCTGCTTATTATCTACACACGTCTCGCTACAGGTATATATGCAAACACGAAGAATCTTTTCTTCTTCCTCTCTCTCTGTCCTGGTTCCCATCCTTCCATGCAAGAAAAAAACCGACACAAAAAAAAAGACAGCATGCTGTTTCTGTCTCTACGCATCTGTCTGCGCAATTCCCAGGTCCCTGCCATTCCGGAAAAACAAAACAAAAAAGTGTACGCCTTATTTCCTTCGACCCTCAAGCGCGATGCAAGAAACAGAAGAGAAAGAAAAAAAACAAGGGGGGGAAAGAAGAGGAAAATGGGCCGTCTATGGCTCTGGCAAAGGAGAACCATTAAAAAACCGTATATGTAATAACCCTGATCCCCCTGTTTTCCGAGTGCCAAGATGCTGTGTGTGTGTGTGAAGGAGGGAATCTCCTGTGCGATGTAAACAATTGCAAGGAAAATGCGTTTATCAAGGAATGATGTAGAATCACGACGAGAGAGCGTCAAGTCAGTGAAAAGGGCATGCAGCGAGCTTTCGTGTCGCCGCCAGTCCTACGCAGTGTAAGAAGGAATGTGGGCGAGATTTTAGATAGCCCAACTGCCTCTTCTCTCTCTAACACCCCATGCCAGCGGGTCCAGGCTGTCCAAGTCAGGGTGCTGTCTGGCCCATTCGGTGATGTATACCCTCAATGCCAGCCATCTGGGACACCGATCATCTTCTAGAGTCTCCTCCAGCTTCAGCTCCATCATATGGCCTATGGCAACCTGCTTCTCGTCGTTTCGCCGCAAGTCGTCGATGCTCACACGACTAATCCTAGACAACTCCTCATCAAAGCCACGGGCCATGGCAGGATACCCCAGGGACAAGTAATTGTAAACCTGCGTTATAAATTCTTCACCAAATTCTTGCGAGATCTTCTCGTCTCGCTCCGCCCGGGCCTTTTCACGCTGCAATCGCTCATTTAAGCCGTGCAGCATGTGAAGCCCTTTCGGCTCTACGCTCTTCTGGCGTGGTTCTGCACTCCAGAGACCAGGCTCGGAGGTGCTTTCAGATGAGCCCGAGGACGACCACAAAGAGGCCGGCTCCTCGCTTATCGCACGAGTCTCAAGTTCACATGTGCAGGGCTTCCGGGGTGTGGCCGGCGGATGTGGTGTCACAATCATCTTCGGGTTGTGCAGGTCGGGGGGTACAATGAACCCGCCGGTTGATTCCGACCTGCAGCAATACCCCCTCCAGAGCCCACCCTGGCCCGATACATCCCGATTCTGTTCATCAATCAGATGCTGCTCAAACGGATGATCAGTCTCCAGCTTCGTCAGCTTTGGAGATGGACACTGTCGAAAAACCAGTTCTTTTCCAAGCATGGGAGGAGATGCAGCCTGAAGCATTTTCAGATATTTGGGGTCCTCGGGCGGGAAGCGGAAGCCACCAAACGGCCTGCCGAAGGGGCCGTGGTTGTGACGTCCGGATTCTAGCGGCATGTGAGACACCGATGTGTGGGGCAGATTCGGGACTGGCTTACCTGCGGATACCGACTGGTGCGCGGCGGAGGGATCAGCATGTCTTGCCTGGGCTTGTGTCATAACATGACGGTTGGCTTCGCCGAGGGCTAGTTGTAGCTCAGCCAAGGAATCACTCCTGTGATCAGGAGAGGGTGGTTTAGTAGTTGTCCACATTGGGTCGGGAGGCGAAGGTAGCTCCATCTTATCAAGGTCCGAGTCCGATCGGATCATGATTGCGTCTTCATCCTCCTCCTCTTCATCCTTCTCATCCTCCTCATCCTCCCCCCTTTCATGCGCAATCTGCAGTGCATGGTCTTGCATGTGCTTGTGCCACCAATTCAAGCCCAAGTTTGATGACTTGCGTCGGACTCTAGGCTGCCGATACTCCTCATTCTGAGGGGTCCCTTGAGGGGAATTTTCGCTCCCTGAACTGTCCCGAAAGTAGAAGTGAGCCACACCACCCTCACGGGGGCGACTGTTGGGGAAAGCTGCAAGCGCGGCCTCCTCCATTTGCCTTGCGGCTTCCTTTGCTGCCAACTCCAGCAGATATTCCTTGACTCCCTCCTCTTCTGTCTCCCGCCGAGTGGGCGGCATCTGCCGTAAGGCTTCATCGTCAAGAAAAAGATAGCCAAGCTGCCGCCGATTAGCCTTTGGCTTGGCAGAGTAGATGTGGTTGGTGTAAGGCGTGATGTCGGTCTTGTCTGTAGGTCGAGTTGCAGGTCCTGGGTCGCCAACCCTTCGAACCCGTCTGGATGTTTCGATGAGTTGAGGAGCAAAGCGACGGCGTCCACGGCGTTCGAAATGGGGCGAGGGGGATCGCGGAGAGGGTTCCGGCGTCAGCTCGGGGTTTGGCCCAATCCGGGGCTGTGATGATGCCGTACTCTTTCGGATGGATTGAAACGTCGTCTCGATCGGAACGGGCATAAAGCGCCGCCGCGGCTGGTCCGGATTTGCCATGGCGGTGGTCGATGGCACCTCAGGGCCAGAGAATCGGGCTGCAGGCGAGCAGGAGGCTTGCTGGAAGACCCAAGCAAGTGGTGAAGTGGTAAAGCGAGGGCATGCCCTCGCCTGGCTATGTGGTTCGGCAAGCAGAGGACAGCGTCAGACCAGACGGATTTCTGTTCAGGGCGGGGTTCTATAGCAAAATAGCAATGCTGCAGCCGGTTCGGACTGGCTGGAACAGCGAATCGACGATGCAGCAGCCTTTTCCACGAGCTATTGCCTGCGGAGACGGAGTTGGAGGTCCCAGGGTCACCAAAAAGAGGGTGGATGAACGTGTGTACAGAACCTAGTGGTGCTAAGTAACCCGTCCTTCGGTGGAGTCGGGACCCTTGTGGCTTGTCTCTCTTGTGGTGGGATGATGTGTTGGGGGTGTCGACACAGTGAGAATGAGGGGTTTGTGACTGAAGGTACACTGTGTTCAGACACCACTGATCGCCAGGAAACAGACAGTATAGAACAATGTCGTGATACTGTATTTCGACTCGTTTTGACAGCCACCACGACACGACATCAAGCCCCTCTTCAGCAACTGGCTCTTATCGTAAGATTTTAACCCGGTAAAAATCGCCAGCCCAGTTCGCTGCCCAAGGACGACGGACACATGCCGTTGCGGGCGTTGAGATGCCACCTTCTGGCATCAGTTTCTTAGTCAACCGTCTTTGACGATCATGCGTATTTGGCTAATCTCAGCTTGATGGCTCCCAGAGCCTGTCCTGGCCACGACTCCCCGAGGAATGCAAGGCCGCACGTAGCCTGCGGACCATGCATGTCGACATGAAATTAAGCCATCGAATCCATGGAAGCTCGAGGCCACGAACCGGCAATCTCGCCAACACCCCCTGCATGGACAAATGTCTTCGGTGCCGGGCTTCTTTCCCGCAAGCCCCCTGTTGTCGCCCCTTCATTCCTTTGCCAACTTGTTGTTGGTGATGGATGCATCGTGATGTATGGCTCCTCAAGGAAGCTGGTCGCGAGAGTTGAGGATGGGTGCGCCACGTAGGATGCAGAATGCTCACAATGCAGCCGATCTCGGAGAGTTTTCTGCCATCGCTCCAGTAGGCTCGATAATACGAGTCACCTGAAGGAAACACGAGATTTCGCATGGAGTAATGGTAAATTGCAAGATTCAGGAGGCTCAATTTCAGCCACTTTTACCCTTTTTCCTCATTGCCAGCTGTTCCCCTGAGCCTCGACGCACGAGTTCCGCGACATCTGCGAGGAATTGTCAGGAAAAGCAATCATGTCGCCTGGGTAGCACGGAATGCCATGGTGCAGCATCTTCCCCCTGCAGCCATTCCCAGCCCAGAGCGCCGGTGCAGCAACTTGGCGTGAACCCCATGCTAAGACCGAGTTTGCTTCATGAGATTGTGCGTGCGCGTGGCTGGATGCGACTGATCGGAAAGCCAAGCGACCCAAGAAACGATGCCTAGACAAACGTGTTTTCGCTTGGACGATGGTTGGGTTCTAGAATTGTTTCGCTTGTTGACAGCTTCCATAATCATGGCATCCAGTATTAGTACTCGTACTTACGAAATGGGATTTCCAGCTTTCACGATATCTTGACACATGTCAAACATCTCCATCGAAAAGTGGATTCTGTGTGACATGGAGTGATGCACTTTTTTTTTATGGCACACCGCCAAGATCGCTCAAAACTGACTGTCACTGACATCTACGCGCGAGACATGATCGTCATAGCCTCTGACGTGGAGGGATAAACTGCAAGAATTATTACAAAGCAGGGAAATATTATTTCATTGGACTGTATATGGCCCTGTCACGATATATTTGAGAAGGCAGATTTGTAGACGCGGAGTCGCCGCCTACCCTAGAACAAAAAGCTCATTTTGGTGGGATGGATATTATTTTCATGCAGTGCAATGCACAATTGCTTGTCATATAAAGCTTGGCAATATGCTGAGACATTGTCTATCATCTGTCCCATCTTCAAGTTTCAACTTCCCCAGACTTGGTTGCACTAATTTGGGGTAGTCGTACTGAACCCTCTCCTCTTTACCAACGGGATTGATATCTACATGTAGTACGAAGTACTTCGTATACGACTGAAATCTCCAGCTCACGTAGCTCGCAGCTTCAATACGTACGAAGCACTAATAATACTAGTACTACCCGCAACGTAACGTTGTACGGAATAGAGTAGCACAGGAAGAGAAGCAGCACGTTCCCTGTCAATCTACCCGTGGCTGTTTGTCTCCGACGAGAGCACAATATGGCAGATGCCGAGAGAACTGAAGCCACAGGGTTGTGCCACAGGTGTTGCTCGTACTCAATATCAGGAACTAACAAGATTGCAAGGCCTGAATGTGTTACCCTACCCCCAGAGTCCTGATGATTTGCGAGTGCAACAATACCCGAACGGCTATCTAACCGTACTTACGAAGTAGTACGAAGTATGCTGTCCCAAAAATAGCCCGCGATGAGGCTATCGCAGTGCCAAGACCAGTACTCCGTACTATCCTCATCGATACGAGAAGATATTAGGAGGACCGTTTTATACTGCCCATGTTGGGCCTCGATAACAGGTCGCAGATGAGACCATCGCAACTCTTCCCCATACCACTACGAGTACTCGTAGGAAGTGCTACTCCGTCCTATTTAAAGGAAACGACCGGTGGAAGATGGCGCGCCAAAACCCACGGATGTTTCACCCGCAACCGTGTTTGGGGACTGCCGAGAAGCCGGGACATGCCTACAGGTACCTTAACATATATGTACATAATGTATCAACGGTCAACCTTGGCGACGATCATGACCTGGTCTCGGTTTCGCCCGCCGAAGTGTGTACGCAGTACGAGTACTACTCGTACTGCTCCATGATGACAACGCAATCATGGCGAAATGCAACGTTCTAGTTAGAACGCCAACTGTTCTTTAAAAGTTAATGGATCGAAACATAGATCTCGTTGCAAAATAGCGTGCGTGCGATCGTCTGCAGCCTGAGCTGACTCTCTTTTGGGCGTGGAGGAGCCAATCGGGCGGTGTGCGCGACAGCTTGGGAACGGTCACTGGGGGCACTAGGGCGCGGTGGCTTTACGGCCCAGCGCGCGCTAGCGGCCGTGTTCGTGCTGAAGCCCCGTAGCCCCAGGCACTTTGGCCCATTCCGGCGCGCTCTAAAAAAACTTCAGTGGCCAAGATGCTCCCATGGCTCACGATTGCTCTCGTAAATGATGTCGTCGGCTATGGAGATTATTGTCATACATGCAGTAGCACACATGCATTTAAATAGCTTGCATGACAAGCTCAAGAGACCTTCAGCCCAAAGATACTCAGTGGTAGCAGGAATGATAAGCTTACGAGTAGTATGGATTGGTGATTGGTGCCTGTAAAATCGCCGGAACAAAGCCCTGGCTGGATCCTTGCATCACCAAAGCCCAAAGAGAGAGCAGACTTGAAAGGGATCGACAGGTCAGCACGGCCATTCTCGATCGCATCAGGGCAAGTTGAGAAGTACCGGCCTCGCATGACCTTTGTCTCGTCCCGCATAGTACCCCATACTAGATACTACATAGGATACTATCTACATAGTACTACTACTAAACGGCGTGCTACCTCGAGGCCAAAGAGGACCGACTGGAGAAGGTTTGACAGTCCGACGTTTAGGTACTTCGGAGTTGGTGCTAAAAGAGACTCCACGATATAGTACTCCATACCGAGTACGGAGTACTAATAAGGGGCTTGTTTGTGTCGTGTGACAGACAGACAAACATTCAGAGATCTCTCTCCGGATTCTGTTTCTTTGTTTCTCTGCCATTGCAACAGCCAACGCCGCATCCGTCCCTTTTTACAGAGCACTCCATATCGTATCAGCAGTTTGCGCCAGTTTGCTGCTGTTGCCGGGGGTTTCCTCGTTAGTGGTTTGCCGCCATCGGATCGGCCACCCATTCAACCAATCTACAGGCCCAGGATCTTTGTTTGCCCACCGCCCAATACTAGTAGTAGCCGCTCCGTTATCTATCTACTATTATTACGGAGTACTACTACTTCGTACTTACTATCTATCCATCTATCCATCTATCCATTTACCTATTCATCTTCTTTTCATACAAAACACCCATCGCAGACAATCGTAACACTGCGTACGCCACGAAAGGAAAAAAACACCACATTTTTATCAGAGTCAACAACACGAGAGCAGAGGCATGACCACAAGCCTTACGAGCCTCACAAGCCTCGCCTCGCCCTGGTTGGTCCCTTGCGCAGCCGTGTCTCGTTCATGTCTCGGCCGTCACGCGCCCAACTGAGAGACACACTCGCCACAGCAGAAGACGATTCGTCTGTTTGGCAATCCCCGAATAGCGAGACGGACAGCATCGAAAGACATTGTCGTGCGCATTGGACCAATACGAGGTTGCATCCCCCCCGTGGCGCCTCTGTTGCCCGCCCTTAGCCCGGGGCGTTCTATCGCCATGACTCTGGCAACAGAATCTGCACCAGCGCAGCAGTTGTCTGGCCGCGACAATGACAATGACGACACGGCCATCAACAGAGCCCTCTCGCCGCTGGCCTCGACCTCGACCTCGACCCCGACGACCACATTAAGCCCCGCGTCCACATCGTTTCTGCCCGTTGTCGAGCGTGTCTGCACGCCCTTGAGCCTGTTCCTCGACTCTGCGCCGAACAGCAGCAGTGGCAAGTTGTTGTTGTCTAGCGACGCTGTTGAGTCTGCTGCCACGGTCCGCCAGCGTTATCTCAACATGTCGCCCACGGCTGCAAGACCTGTAGAGTACTCGTACTCCAGTCGTGCTGCTGCAGGCACGGAAGACATTGGTGCTTCTGCTTCTGCTTTTGCTTCTGCCTCTGTTCGCCTCTCTGCTAGCTCTTCCGCGCCATGTGTCGCCCAGGATGGCCGAGAGGGCCCCAAAATTATCGCTACTGCTACTAATAACAGTAAGTAAGCATGGCATCTCCAGAGGCGTCATTTCGGCTGCGTTGCTCCAGAGCCCCAGCCAGCGCACGCACGCGCCAGGGGTCAGCAGCATGGCCGGGATCCTCTTCCGGACATGTCGGCCTTAACTTTACTCGTATCGTCCGTCCCCTGAGGCTGACTTTCATGCAGGGCCTCATCTCTCGTTTCCCGAAGATCCCCCATTACGCACTGGCAGCGTGCAGCCAGGCACCACACTCGCCCATCCCAAACCCATCCTCCACCTCGCCACTGACAGCAAGAGCATTTCCATCAAGCCCGACCTGACCACCCGGTCCGCATCGGCCCTGAGCAACATTGCACAGCTCGAGGCCACCGCCGAGAGGCTGTCTATGACCAGCTCCATAGACGATGCGATCCGTGAACTGCATGGCGAATTGAAACGAAGCGACAGCCGACGATCCTCGAATCTCGCCGCCAGCATCAGGGCAGCCTCCGCTGACGAATACTCTACCTCTGCCGCTGCACGGCTCAGACGACACCCTTCCACGTCCTCTTCCGCTGTTGCACGTCACAGGGGCTACTCTCCAGCCGCATACGTGATGTCCCCAAGCCACTCCCTCACAGGTCGGATGCGATCTGGTTCCAAGACCTCGACTGGAGGCCCCGACTATGATGTCAATTCGATACTCTCGCGCCATGGTCCCGGCAAGAGCTCAGTTAGGAGCGTGCGGTCGGCCAAGCCGTCCTTGGCAGAAATCTCCGAGTCGGAGCCTATTTCGCTCACCCAAGATGTCCTCGACGAGGTCGACGCCTCTCCAGTCGAGCAAGTCCACAACGATGATAATACAAGGCGTATTCTAGAGCAGGATGCTGTGACTATGCCCAACACATCCGATTTGCATCAGATGATGGAAGGCAGTTTTACTCATCGGTCTGGTCCGGATCTGACCTTGGCGAACCCTGACGAGCAACCCTACCAGGAGAGCGAAGAAGAGAGACCCCCTACCTCTAACTCCAACACCACTTCCCAACAAGCCCAGGACGCCTTTATCGACTTTGATGGTGTCCATTGCGAGGCCCATGATGGCCAGCATACCCCGCCCCAGATGGAGCCAGTGATGCAACCTGAGATGCATCCACACATCTCCTCGCCCAAACCGTCTTTGAATGACTTGGAAATGGTGAAACCGCAGTCATACTATGACCAGCGAACTGGCCAGCAGATGTTGTACTACCCGGCTCGTGTCCCTGCCATGCTGAACCTGCCGCCCAAGCTGTCAAACAAACCCAAAGCTGCCCAACGAAACCAGCGACGATCCCAAATTTTGAGTGTCATGATGGATGGCAAGGGTTCGCCGGACAAGAGACAATCAGTTGTTCCCGACTTGGAGAAGTCTTGGCTCCCTGATCCCCTATCTGGCCATCGGAACTCGTTTGCTGCGTTGTCAACAGCTGATCAATTACAGGAGGCTGAAGTGGCCCCAGCTCAGCCTGTCCAACCAGAGGAGCCTACGCCCCAGCCGGAGACTGAGACAGAGTCTACACCTGAGGCACTGCGGCGTCCACAGCGACTGTCAAAGATGGATATGGACAAGCGCAAGTCGAAAGCGTCACCGCTGGACAACGTCCCTGCGCATCTACGGGCGAGCGTCTTCTTTGACCTGCCTTCTGACATTCCAGAGATCGAAATCAAGGACGGCTCAGCTATGGCTACTCTCGACAGCATTTTGGACGCGTCTGCGAATGCACCTGTCAGCGCCTTCACTGACCATGTGTACGCTGGAAAATTGGGACCCGAGATCTACGGCAGGGAGAAGAAGCACAAATCTATGGCGTCTGTACCAGCGCTCAGCCTCGCCGGCGATTCCCCAGCCAAAAAGCGGTCGTCTCTGATGTTGCTCAACAAACACAACAGCAGTTACAATAGCGAGGAGAAGAGCGGGACCAACTCCACTCCAAGTGCTATGAACACGGAGCATGAGAATCACACATCGACCCACGACACCGAGATTGATAACGTAATGAGCGTCGCAACGACTGAGCAGAAGGATGCCGAGGGAGAGGAGCCGCAGCAGGAAGAGGTTTTCCAGGGACCACCCACCACGCTTCTTGCTGAGCTCCAGATGAGGAAGCAGCACCAGAAGCAGCGGGTGCGCAATCCGGTCCATGCGTTTCCCGAGGGGATGCGTGCGACTCTCCTGGAGATGGACGCAGTAGCTGAAACCCAGCGCAAGCAACGCCAGAAACAACGTGTGCAGCTTGCGTGGGAGGAACAAGATTCTCATCTTGACCAGAACGGATCAGACGACGAGGACGTGCCTCTTGCTATTCTTGCCGCCATGCAGCAGGGAGCCAAGAACATGGCTGACCTTGAGCGGCCTCTTGGATTGATGGAGATTCGGGAAATGGAGGACAACGAACCACTTAGTCAACGCCAGGCGCGACTGCAGGGACGAGACTCTATGTTTGTTCCCCAGCGCCAAAGCGTTCTCAGCTTGTCTGCCACAAGGATGATGGAAGTGCAACCTGCGGCTCCCCCTCCTGTCATTGTGAGACAAAGCCCCGTGCCCCCTGAAGATGAGAATGAGGAGGAAACGCTTGGAGCAAGAAGGCGACGTCTGGCAGACGGTCATCTTCCCAAGGCTCGACCTGTCAGCAGCGCTTTCTCGATGGAGCTTCTAAGCCAGTTTGGCGACTTGGACGAAAAGGAGACAAAGGATAAACCAGCAATCAACAGGAATGAGAACACCACACCCAATGTTAACGGTGAGGAAGAGACCCTTGGCCAGCGCCGTCGCCGTCTGCAAGCTGAGCGGGAGGCACGAGAGCGAGAGATGAGCTATAGCAATCTCGTAGGCGAACCGGCAAATAAGCCCGCCCGACGTGTGAGCATGGCGGATATGCTTACCGTGCATCAAAAGAGGGACCCCGATTTCTATGTTGTGCAAGAGAGGCGTCGACTAGAGGAGCAACAGCGAGTGGCAGAGCAGGAGGCTAGGATGAGTTTCATCAGGTCTCAGATGCCCACATCTGTGACAGGACCAAACAATGGTCGCAATGGAGGCTTCCGAGGCGGAGTGTACAACGATGGGACTGGCGGTCTTGGCCCTGAAGGAGCAAAATCCAGTCCGGCTCTTCACACTCAGAGCTTCAACAACGGACAAGCAAAGCGGGCGAGTATGATGGCGGGCGGCTACGGTTCTCCGATGCGTGGCCCCATGCACCAGCCATCATACAGCTCCCTTGGCGGTTTCGGAAACGCGAACGCGCCGGGCTACAATGGCAGAAACACCATAAGCATGTATGGAACAGGCGGCATGTATGGTGCTGGTTATGGCGCAGGAATGCTCCAGCCAGGGATGCCAACGCCTATGACGATGAACAACCCCAACAGCATGGACCGAGTCGAGAGATGGCGACAGAGCGTGCAGCCATAGACATGAGTTATCCTTTTCCTTTGTTTGGATACAGCGAGCCGCCTACCATATGTTTCTTTTGTGGACGAATTGGGAAAGCGAATATGCTTCAAAATGGGCACATTGTTGTAGTATTATTTCACGGCGAGATACACGAACCGGTTGATCTCGGGGACTTTTTCCATGGCTCTAGCATTGCAACGGCGCAGAATATTGGAATTCGGACTTACAGTATACTAAATATAGTATCTTTAATGAGAGGGAAGAGAACAACAGTTGGGCTAGTTCGCTTCTGACATGTAATGGATAGAAAGTATATTACTATACGATATGGGTTTGGACTCGATGCAACAAAGTCATACATAGCCTTCTATCAAGTATGTTTCCTTTTATGCTGGTCATGTTCCACTCCACAATCAGTTAGGTAGTTAGTACACATATCTAAACCCCTTCTTCTCATAATCCGTCAAATCACCAAACTGTTCGTCCATCGAAACTTGCACGTCCCTCCCCTCCCTCTCATCACGCCTTTTGTTCTCCAGCGCGCAGCCCACCGCATAAGCAGCCAGACATGCGATCAATACCACGCATGCGACGATGATGACGGTTAGAGCGGTGGCGTAGCCCGGTGCTTCATGGGAGAGGAAGGTTTGCGGCGAGATGATGTTGGCGAGGGAGAAGGCGAGGAAGATGGTGCCGTTGATGGTGAGTTTTTTGGTGTGGCCTGAGGCGTTGGATATGGAGAGGGAGAGGCCTGGAGGGTTTTGCTGTTAGTTGGGAGTGATGGATGAAAGGGAGAGGGAGAGGTACTGGTTGCGAAGGCGCCCCCGAGGCAGTGGATGAGGTAGAAGCTGATCAATCTCCCTACTTTATCGTCATGAGGTAGTTCTGGTGGTAGATATTTTAGTCTTGCTCAATCCATGGGATAGGGGGGGAGCATACGTCTTAAGAGAACGGAAAAAACAAGAGGGATGATGCAATACAGTCCAGCAGATAGGCATCTCTTGTTAGTTAACCGACGCTGCGGCAATGCAACGATAAGGCCAGACAGGGAGATGATGATGCTTAAGGGCATGCCGAGCAAAACGGTGACGAGTTTGCCGTAGCCGAAGCCGGAGATGATTTGTGCGGTGAAGCCGTTGAGGCCTCCTGCAGGGATGCCTATACAGAAGAAGATGAGGAAGAGGAGGTAGGTTTTGTAGTCTGTGAAGGCCTCGCGGACTTGGTACCATTTGAGTTTCTGTGGTGGGGGATGAGGAGGTTAACTTGTTTACTCAGGAGGTTGAGATGGATCAGGAAGGGAGGACTTACCTTGTTTTGGATGCCAGTCATATTCCCCTGTACGCGGTGCAGGGCTATATATTTCTCTTTGCCCCTGAGGAATTTATCGGAAAGGGGAGAGCCTGGCAGCCAGAGGAAGAGAACGATGCTCCAGACGATTGTGAGAGCTCCATTGGCGAGAAAGAGGAGACGCCAGTTTGCAATATTGGTGTGTGCACGGCCGATGCCGTATGAAACGAGGCCGGTAATCAACTGCCATATACGCACTCCCGTTAGCCCCAAGACGTCACTCACCTTCTTTACAGGACAGATGCTGAGCCGAGAGAAGTGGAAGGGGAACTGACGCTGTACACGCTGGTAAACGACCACGCCGTCCTCACCGGCTGCTCCGCCTTGGTATACCACATCGAGTTCAGAATGGCCACAGACGGAAACAGCGGTGCTTCGAGAACGCCCATCGCAAAGCGCAGGACCATAAGGCCCGCGGCGTTTTGCGCCGCTGCGAGGCACATGACGGAGATGCCCCATAGGAAGACGGCGACGCTGACGGTCTTGTCGATGGGGAGTTTTTGGATGATGGCGCCGGAGGGGTATTCTGCGAGGAGCCAGCCGATGTGGAAGAGGGAGATGACTGTAGAGGCACGGAGAGGTGAGTTTTTTTGGCTGTAAGTATGGGAGGGGGATGAGAGGCGTACCCCAGTTGTATTCTTGGCCTACGAGGTGAGTATCTTCGTTCATGCCGTAGAGGGAGGCATTAGACATGAGACTCTTCTAATGAATCGATCAGCCTTGCGGGAAGAAACTGCTGTTATCATGATATGCAGACTTACATCAATAGCACCGATGGTAATAGTCCCAACAATGAGGGGAATCAAGCGCCAATCAATCTTCCTCAGAAACCTTGTTTGCTTCCTGTTTATCATAATTTCCCCATTCGGCCTCATGATCACGGAGGTAAGCTGCCGCAGGGGTCTCTTCTCGTGGGCTGATGCCGACCTCTTCTTCGTGTACCGCAACGACCTGCTTCTCATTGCTAGAAGAGGAACCGCGACGCCACCACTGCTGTTTTGACTGGCATTGCAGGTCAGTATCAGATTGGGGCTCTTGTTGAAACATGACGGGCTCTGAAGTTCAAGGTGTGTCGTATGTTGAGCTGAGTTGGCCCTGTTGACATTGGGAAGGATATGCGTGCATAGACATGTTTATAATGCTTTGCAAAGGCGATCATACCCCGCGAATCCAAGACAGAGCCATCATTGGTTTGGCCAGTTTAGTCAACCAACCCCTTTTGTGATATGTTTTCGTGGAATTCTGGCTGGCTGAAGAACCTGTCTCGGTTCGTGAGGTATTGTCTCAGGCTAATCTTCACTAGGGAGGGCGGCCAGGGAGCCGAAGATCGGTCCATCTAGATTCCAGAGGCGAAAGATGATCGATCGTCTGGTCTGAAAAAGGGGAACTCGGCGTGTTAGTCTGAGAAATTTAACGCTATACATTGACTCCAGGAGGATAGTTTCAGAAGCCTACAACAAGTTCTTGTTTTGTTGAGAATAGACATACATAATCCCGCGAGAAAAGGAAAGACCCTGAATGTCTTGGAACATGAAAGATGTGGCCATGGCTGGGGAGTTTGGTATGTTTGTCTGAGAAGCCCTTGTGTAGCAGTACGTAGGTGAATGCCAGCCGATATTTTTAGAGACGTCTCGCAAGCGAGCGTCTGGTCTGGAACGTGAAGAAGGGCAACCGAGAAACAGACTTGAGCATCAAAAAGAGCAAAAAGATGTGATCTCGCCCGGGTTCGAACCGGGGACCTTTTCGGTGGTGTTCAACTGAATTTGTGAACGAAACGTCATAACCAACTAGACCACGAGACCGGGAGATGAGTGATGACATGGCAGCGAGACAGAAGCTCGGCGTTTTGCTTGTTCGAGCAGAACGGCTGAGAGCAAAAAGGAGAAAAGCAGACGTAGATAGATAGAGATTGAGTAGATACGGAGTACTGAATTATTATATGCTGTCAAAATGGCATCAAATGAGGCAAGAATGTGGATCAATAAACAGAAAAGGCTTCATTATATATAGTATATGCAAAATCTATGCCAAAACTGTCTGACGCTCTCTATTTTATTGCCGTGTTGAACGCAATCATCACACATTATCATTAAGCCTTAGGCCGAATCCTCATATTCTCGGTCGGCTTGTTCCAAAGCGGTTTGTAAATCTATTTCGGCCAGCGGCACGATCTTGGTCTTCTTGTAGAACTTCCATATTAAGTATGCTCCTAGCACAAGTGGGAGATTCCTGTGGGCTTGAAGTGAGTAGCCATAGATGAGATTTGGGGGAGGGGGGAGCCTCTTGAGTGAGTGTAACTTACAGATATGCGGACACAAAGCCGCTTGCGCTCCAGTTGCCCGTTGTGAAAACGGCAAATCCGCTGGTAAAGAAGATGAGAATGCACATGGCGAGTGCAGCGTACGAGGTGTACACTGGAGTAAATTTGTCAGTGATGTGATTCACGAGGCGTTATTGAGATGTCGAGCGTGGATGGACTCCCAACACCTTGGAGGATCCCAAACTTACATGTCCATGAATTGCTCCACGGGAGCCTCTCGCGTGAGATTCCTTGTACCTGTAATGCTTTCCGCAAGCGAATATGATTCAACAGCAACGCACTCCATGAAATTAAAACGCCCGCACCGACCAGGTTAATGAGCCAGTAAAAGACATCGAGAGCCGAGCTGGAGAGTGACATGAACGATAAGAGCGAAAAGACGCCATACAGTGCGACTGCCATATACGGGACGCCCCAGGATGTCGTTCGGAGGAAGATTTGAGGAGCCTGACGCTTCAGAGCGAGACCGTACAGGACTCGTGTACCCGACAGGAGGGCCTGATTTGAAGAGGACCAGGCGGAGGTGATGACGATGGCGTTAACGATGGAGGGAATGGCTGGGAGACCAGCGGCCGAGGCGGCGATGACAAAAGGACTCTGGGCTGCGGTTCCAGAATCATCGCTGAGGCGCTCATCGGTGCTCTTGACCAACATTCCGACGCAGAGGATAGCGAGAAGATAGAACAACAGGATTCTGATGAACACGTTCTTGCAGGCCTTGGGGATCGCCTTTCGCGGGTTGGCAGTCTCGGCACCGGCCATGGCGAGGGATTCGACTCCAGCGAAGGAGAACACAGCGCTCGTCATGACGCTCCAGTAGCCTAGGAACTTGCCCAAGTTCCCTGTAGCAATGTACTCGACAAACGGGCCTGGATCCCTCCAGTAATCGAAGTAGATGGCCGGGGTACCCTTGATACCGCCAAAGTCGATGACAAACGACAGGATGATCAAGAACACGACCAGAAGAATCTTGAGCCAAGCGAAAAAGTACTCGACCTCTCCATAAACATGAATCAGGCTGAATCCAATGGCGACGGTCAAGATGATGAACACGATGATCCAGACAGACGGGTTGAGGTCGGGGAGCCAGAATTGGAACAAAACGCAGATTGCCGTGATCTCAGACGGAATAGACAGCAGGTTTCCATAAACAATGTTCCAGCCCACGGCGAACCCAAAGGCCGGATCAACCAGGAACTCGGAATGGCGCACAAAGGAGCCCGTGACGGGAAGCAAAGCCGAGACCTCGCCGAGGGCGAACTGCACGGCACTCACGACGAGACCTATAGTGGCGTATCCGAGAAGCGCGCCGAGCGGTCCTCCGGTCTGGATGGCGCTGCCGAGGCCGAGGAAGAGACCTGTTCCAATGGCGCCGGCAATACCCAACATTGAGAGGTGGCGCTCCTGGAGGCCGCGCTTGAGATCGCGCTGCTCCGTGGCAGTGACGAGATCGCCATCGAGATCGTTGGCTCCGGGTCCCTTTGGCGGTGGCTGCTCTATGTCTGACTGGTATCCCGTAATCCGCAGGGCATCGCCAGCGGCGCCATGGCCCTTGAAGTCTCCTTGGGTAGTGGTGTTGTAGCCAGCGGATCCAGAATCAAGTAGCGGCGACATTGTGTTGGGCGAGGTTGAGCTCGGCATTCCTCTGATGCTGTCTCTCGCTCTCACTGTCTCACCAACCAAAGGAGGACAACGAGATGACGAAAGGACGGGCGAGTCTGTCGCTTTTCAAGCTTTCATCTCTTAGCGACCTTTCGACACGCGGACACGTAAT
The DNA here is from genome assembly GCA_025331125.1 of Mycogone perniciosa. Taxonomy (NCBI): domain Eukaryota; kingdom Fungi; phylum Ascomycota; class Sordariomycetes; order Hypocreales; family Hypocreaceae; genus Mycogone; species Mycogone perniciosa. The sequence continues at coordinate 13,804 of JAOALB010000062.1, read as the reverse complement.
AGGCTGAAGTGGTAGGGGCTTCGTGACCAGGCCAGGGAGGACAAAAGGACCTTTGGGAGGACAGAGACTGGGAGGAGGAAAAAAAAGTCGGGCGGATTTAGCGTGAGTATGGCGATATCGCCATCGGGCCCTGGCCTCGCTCCATCAAGCCAAGTGGATGAGCTTTCGAGGGCGCCCCACGATGGTTCCACGGCTAATTAGAGTCTGCATTACTTTTATTTTATATAATGTAATAAGGAAAATATAAGCCTTTATAGTTTATATTATAGCTTTAAAAAGTAAACTCTTTCAAGTTTTATTAAGTAACTTAAAAAAGCTAACACTTTATATAGTTTATTTATAAGTATCTTTATATTCTTTTGAAAGAAAGCTTTAAATTAAACTAAATCTTTAACTATTAAATATCCTTTTAACCTAAATTAATCTTCCTTTTATTCTAATACTTTTTTTATAAGTTTAGCTTTTTTTATAATAAAAGTATAATACTTTAGCTTTAATATAATTTCAAGATATTATATTTTTTACTTTTTATTTTAACATTTCATTAAATATTTATTATATAAAAATAACTGTTTTTTAAATAAATACTTTTACTCTAAATATAGTAATGTTATTACTATGTTTAAAGTAAAATTATTAATTTTAAATTAAAAGATCAAATTAAAATATAATGTTAATATAATAAAAGAAATAAAGGATTTTTATAAAGTATTATATTGAAAGGTCAATTTTAATAAATTAATTTTATCTTTTTTATAAATACAAGCAGTTTTATTATATATAAAAGACTTTATTTATTTTATAAATTAAATAACCTAACTTTATTATTTAAGCTATAAAATTAATTTATCTTTTATAATAATATTAAAAGCTTTAAAGATATTAAAGGTATATAAGGTTATAAGCTCCTTGTTATTTAAAGTAATTTCAATATTATAAATTAAATAAGTAATTAAATTTATAGTTACTTTTTTAAAAAAGGCCTTAAAGTACTGCTTTAAAAAGATTTTATCTTTAAGTATTAAAAGGGATACTTTATTAATAAATAGCTTTTTAAAGTTTTTTCTTATATAGGATAATAGTAGAATAAACTTAAAGGCTTTATAGGTTATATTATTAAGTTTATTAAGCTTAAATATAAAAGTAATTTTAATATTTTTAAAGGGGAGGGGGTTATATTTTAACTTAAAGTAACTTTTAAAAAGGTTTATAAGAAACTTTTTAATAGTAAACTATATATAATATAAAAAAGCAATTAATATATTACTTATATTAAATATAATATTCTTTACTTTAATTTATAGCTTTTTTTACTTTTCTTTAATAATTATTTTATTTTATAAAATTTAAAGGTTCTTTAATATTTCAAGTTTTTAAAGGTTTTTAACTTTTTTTAACGCTCTTTTATAGCAGTAAATATTCTTTAAAAAAACTCTTTACTTCTTAAAGTTTAAAATACTTTTACTGCTATTTATTAAAAGGGGGGGGGGGTTAAAAATAGTTTATAGCTTTATATTATTTAATTATATTTTAAATGCCTTTATTTAAATTCACTTTAACTATGAGTTTATTTTAATAATTATATTCTTTATATTTAATAATATTATATAGTATTTTCTTTACCTTAATTTATTTATTAATTTTAAAAGCTATTATTATATAAGCTAAATAAGCTATTAAATAGTCTTTACTTTATTAAAAGGCATTATATCGATTTTAATATTTCTTTTTACCTATTAACTATATATAGTTTATAAACAGTTTATAAAGTATTTATATAGCTATATTTAAATCCCTTTTAATTAAATTAATTATATTTACGTTTAAAACAAGCTAAGTATATATATATAATAATTAACTAAGCCTTTATAAACTTGTAAAAGGGATATACTTTCTTTTTATGTTTACTATTAATTTAATAAAGTTTAAAAGTATAATAATAACTATATAATAGTTTAAGCTTATATTTAAGCTTTTTATACGAATTATTAATATAAAGCAGTTAAAGAAAATAAAGTTAATATATTTTTTAAAATCCTTTAGTACCGTATTTATAAAAGTAAACATTAAGTTATATTTATTTATGTATTTAGCTAGCTTATTGCCTATTATATTTAAAACTTAGGTTTATTACTATATTTGATATAATATATTAAAGTCTTTTATAATAATTAAATTTAAAAGGGGTTAACTTTACTTTTTAAAGGTTTTTATTATAGTATTAAAAGAAGTGATATAAGAAATATTAATAATAATATATTTATAGACTTTTATTTAATAAATATAATTACTTTTTAATTTTAAAAAAAAGTTATTAATATTATAAATTTAATAATTCCTTAATATATATAAAAATCAAAAGTTTAATTTCCTTTTAATTATTAAATAAATTAAATATTTAAAGGTTAAGGTAAAAACCTATTTATTTTTTAAATAATAAAATATTTTAATAAATATATAACTTTAAATAAATATAATATTAAAGTTATCTTTTTAAATTAATTAAAAGGCTATATTTTAATAGTATTTTACTTTTTATATTAACCTAAAAGATCTTTAAGTTAAATCTTTTTAAAACTTTTAATAAAGTTTATTATTTATAAATAAAATATATAAAGTTTATTTATTTTAAAAGTTCTTTTAAAGTATTATTTATAGAATTATTACAGTTAATAATTTGTATTATAAAATAAACTTATAAACCTTCCTTTAATAAACTAATAAAGATATTTATTAAATTGATTTTATTTTAAAAGGGCTTTATTATAGACGTAAAGGGTATTATGTTATTTAAATGGAAGGGTTTTTAAATATAAGCTTTAAAAGTAAGGGCAGTAAAAGATTTAGTTAAAGTAGTTTAAAGAGCTCCTCTTTTAAATATATTAACTTTAAATTTCAAGGTAAAAGGGGTAAGGCTTTTTTTAAAAAAATTAAAAGTTTAAAAGTTTTAATACTTTTAAGTTATTTTTTAATAGTATATACTTTCATATTATTTTTAATAGTTAAATATATATAATAGCTTAATATATTAAATTAATAAAGTTTAAAGCAGTTAATATATTAAATAAAGTTATTATAATCTTTATTCTTATTCAAATATTAAAAGGCAGGTTTATTATATTTTTTATATTATATAGTTTTAATATATTTTTAAAGTTATAAAACTTCAAGTATTTATTATATTAAATTACCTATACTTTTTAAATTTAAAACTCTATTAAAGTTAAATAATTAAAAAGTTTACAGTTTATTTTAATTTATTTTTAAAAGAAATAAAATAATAATAAATATTAATAGTTTTACTAAAAAAGGCTTTTTAATACAAGATTAAAAGTTCTTTAAATTTAATACTTTTTTAAGCTTTAATTAAAATTAATATCTTAATAGGGAAAATATTTAAAGTATTAATATAATATTTAAAAACACTTTATATAAAAAACACTCTTTTATATATATACTTTTTTAATCTTTAAACTGCTAGCCTTATTATTAAAGTTAAAGTAAAGATTCTTTTTAATATTTTTTATTTTAATTCAAAGTATAAACTTAAACTTTACTTTTTAAAAATAAATAATATTTTTACTTTTGAAGTTATTAATTGTAATAACCATTTATTTAGCATTACTAATAATAATTTTCTTTTAGCTATAATTAAAAGGGATTTAAAATAAAGCTTTATTATTAATTTTTAAAATAGTTTTTATTTCTTTTTATTTCTTTTTATAAATAGTAAAAGCTAGCCTTTTATTACTTTAAAAAGTAAATTTATTTTTATTTTCTTATATTAAAGGGGTTTTATTTATATTTATAGCTATAGCTATAGTCTATATAATTTATTTTAAGCTATTAATTAATAAAAAGGGTTTTATATTAATTCTATTTAAAGGCTAAAGCTTTATTTACTATTATTCCTTATTTTAGTAAATACCTTTATTAATTAACCAAATAATTATTAATTAAAAAAAAGGTTTTTATTTTATTTTTTCAAGCTTATAAAGGCTTTTAAAAAAAATGCTTTTAAAAGTATTAAAAAAGGCTTTATTTATAAATAGAATGATGTTATAACCCGACTATATTAAAGACCAGGTTACAGGGGCACGGGAGAATATCGGTTATATTAACCAATTATTCAAAAGTAATCACTGCGCTAAAAGTAATCACTTAAACATTTACTATACTAAAATATATAATTATTTACTTAATTACTGCACTACTACAGTAATTGCAATAATATTTACTAGAATATTAGTAATTATATATAGATCTCCTTTATATATATACAACTAGCTTATTACTTATTTAATATAGTTATTTAAATAGTTGTTAATAAATTATATTTACTAAAACCGCTTATTTTATAAAATTATAATTATATTACCCTATTTAGTATTTATCTTTAACCTCTCTATTAATATAAACCTAAAAATCTTAGTTTAACTATTAAAAATTAACCTAGACTATTATATATTAATAATTTTTATTTAAAAGGCTATTAAAGTTTTTAAATAATATTGCAAATATATCCGCTATAGTATCCTTTTTTAATAACCTTAATACTTTACCTTTTATTCCACTTCCTCGCTTAAGGAAAGATAATAATAAAAATAATAATATAAATAAAAGTAAAGATAAAAATAAAGTTACTAAAATAAAATAACTTTATATTTATATAAAAGAAACCTTTTAATATATAAAAGCTAATTATATAAGATAAAAATAATACTATTAATATCTAGTTATTAAAAACATTAAACTTTAATAAATAATTTACTAATAGTAAACAACTATTATAAACTTATAGAATTAGGCCCTATTTACTTTAAACTTTATACTAAACCTTAAAAGGAGTTAACCTTTAAGGGACTTAAAAGAGTTACTTAAAATATAGCCTTTTAAGCCTTTTAATAAAAGTACTATAATACTTTAACTATTTTTTACTTAATTATATAACTATTTTATTTACTTTTTAATCAACTTTAATATAAAGATTAATAGAGTTTTTTTAATAGCTAAATAATTTAAAAGTAATACTTTAAAGTAATTTAAATTTATTTAAAAGGATTTCTTTAATAATAAAAGTAAAGCTAATAAATAAATATAATTTATATTTATTAACTATAATTAATTTAAGGAAAAATTAAAGAATACTTTTAATAATATTAATAAAAATATACTATAGAAAATAAACTTATAAACTTAATTTAAAAAGGAAAATACTTTAATTATACTATATACTTTAAAAACTATACTTTTAAAGTTAAATAAAAAGTCTTTACCCTTATTAAATACTTTTATAATAGATTTAAGCTAGAAATTAAAAAGGAAGCTTATAAATTTTTTAATAATAAAGGCAGTATTAAATTTATTAAAAAATATATAAATATAAATAATTTACTTTATAAACTTTATTTAAATATAAAAAAAGGATAATAATAATTTAAATAAATTTATAAATATTAAAAATATATAAACTAAAATAGGAAATAATAGAAATATATTATTAACTTTAATAATAAAAGACTTAATTAAATAAATTTAAATGCTATTTAAAAAAAAGTAAAGGTTATTTAATATAATTATAATAAACTAGAATATATTTTAAAAGATTATAAAGCTTTATAAAAGCTAAAAACTAATAAACTTTAAAAGATTATATTAAAACTTAAATAAAAGGTTAATATAGTTTTAAAAACTATTAATTATATAATATTTAGCTATACTATATACTATAATAATAGCTGCCTTATTTATAAATCCAGTAAAGATAAAAGCAGATCATACTTAAAATAACCTAGAAAGATATTTATAATAAACTAAAAGGGATATTAATTAAAATTTAAATCTTTAACTTTTAAAGATATCTTTAAAGAAAATAAAGTAAATAAATATTTACAATACTTAAATAGTTTAATAGAATAAAACTTAGACTTTGGCTATATAACATTAAATAAAAATAATAATATTTTAAATAAATAGATAGTTATTATAAGTAACTATTAATATTTTAATTAAATTACTGTAAGTAATAAAAGATAAACTAATAGTAATAACTTTAATAATAAAAATAAAAATAACTTTTTATAATATAAACTATTATTATATAATACTATACTTTTAAAACTAGAAAATGTATTATTTATAAATAGTAACTTTAAAAGTAAATTCAATAACTATTACTTAAACCTAATTAAAAAGGTTACTATAAATATATAATAAAATAAATTATATTTATATTTATATAAATAACTTTATATATAACATAAAGCTAATAATAAAAAGGCTATTAAAGCTATTTTAATTACTTTAACTATACGCGAAAAACTACTATATTTTTATATAAAAAAAACTATATTATAAATAATCTTATTTATAAAAAGTATTATATTATATCTTAAGTTATTTGCATTATATATAAGTATATAGTATACTTTTAAAAAAAGTAAAGTATAATATATTTCTAATTAAAATTTTATTTTATATTATAGAATAAATATAAAATTATAATACTTTTAAAGAATAAATTATAACTATATAATATTAAAACTTTAAGATTATTATTATTAAACTAAATACTAAAGCTTTAAAGGAATATTGTTAACTATAAAGACTTAAAGGATATAAGTTTAAAGGATATTATATTTACTGCTAAAACAAACTAATAAAATAGCACTTTTACTATAATAAAAGGTTTAAATGTAATTAATAATATTACTTAAAATATAATAGTTTTAAATATATTATATATAAGCGAAATAAGTTATAGGATTAGCATTTATAATAAGCTAATAATACCCTATATTTATCGCTAAACTATATATACTATTAAAAAGATAAATATATTATTTACGTATAAGAAAAACTTTAAAAATAGTGAATATAAAAATATATAAAATATAAACCTACTTTAAAAGATAAAGAGATTAATTAAATTATAAAAGAGCTGCATTAAAATTAATTTAATTTTATTATTTATAAAGGAATTGTTTATAATAAAAAAAGGTAGTATTTACTTTAAAAAACCCTAATTAACTGTAAAATCTATATAAAAAGAAAAAAATTAAAAAATAATTAATATTACTTATAAAAGGGCTATAACGTAATAATTAATAAATTATATCTTTTGAAATATTAAATAATAAAAGTAATAATAAAACTTTATTATATTTTAAATTAAAAATAATAATTAAAGGATATTAATTATATATATTCATAAATAGCAGAGTAATTAGCAATTTTATTATACTTATCACTATAAATTGCTTATAGTTACTTTAAAAAAAGAAAACTAAACTATATTAACTTTATTAAACAGAAAGAGAAGCCTTTATATATAATAATAAATAAGTTAAATAAAAGATTAATTATTTTAAACTTAAAATCGCTAAATATAAAAAAGTAGTTTCCTATAATATAGCGAATATTAATAAATATAATATTATTTTTGGTTATTTTTAGTTAAAATGCAATAACCTTGATATTAATTAAGAAAATAGTTAGCTTTATTAATATAATAGTAAGGTTTCGCTAGTAATTAAAACTATTAAAAAGGCTTTAGCTATAGGGCAGAAATTTTATATAAAACCTTTAAGTATACTGAAAAAAAGAACTAAAAGGGTTACTTTTAATTTAATTATAAAAATAAACTTAAATAAAGTAAAGGAAAAAATAAATAAATTTAAAAAATAATTGCCTTTTATAAAAAGCATTTAATAATATTAATAAAATGCTTAAAATAAAAAGCTTTAAAACAGTTGTATTACTAAAATAGCTATAGAATATTTTTAAAGAATATTAGAAATATTATAAACTATTTAAAGAAACACTTAATATAAAATTACTAGAATATAATTAATAAAACTATATAATTAAATTTAAAAATAGTATAAGCATTACCTTTTGTAAAATTTATAATTTAAATAAAAGAAAGCTTAAAAGTTTATATAATTATTTAAATAATATATTAATTAAAAGATATATTTAACCCTTTTTATTAAAAGCAGGCTATTTTATTATATTTATATTAAAAAAAGGAGGTAAACTATAGTTAATTATAAATTACTAACAGTTTAATAAAGCTATTATTAAAGATAAAACTTTATTACTATTAATTATAAAATTATAGGATAAACTATATAAGAAAAAGTAGTTTATAGCGCTAAACCTTAAAAGCGCTTATAACTTTATTTAAATTAAAAAAGGATATAAATAAATAACTGCCTTTTAAATTAAATATAGTTTATTTAAATACTTAATTATACCTTTTAGTTTTATTAACGCCTTAATAATATTTTAAAAGATAATTAATAATATATTAAAAGAGTACTTTAATATCTTTATAGTTATTTACTTAAATAATATCTTAATTCTTTTAAATACCTTTAAAGAATATAACGTATATATTTATAAAGTATTATAAATATTTATAAAATATTAAATTATTTATAAAATTAAAGAAATGTAAATTTTATATATAAAAAGTTACTTTCTTAAAGTATATTATTACCTTTAAAGAAATTTATATAAATCTATTAAAAGTATAAATAGTAAAAGACTAGCCTATACCTATAATAGTTAAAGAAGTTTAAAGCTTTTTAAGATTTATTAACTATTATTAATAATTTATTAAAGGCTATAAAAGTATTATATAAACCCTTTATAAACTTATTAAAAAAAACTAAAATCTTTATAGGTATTAAATATATAAAATATATTTAATAAACTTAAACAGTTTATTTTAAAATAATTTATATTTATTATATTTAACCTATTTAAAGAAATAAAAATTAAAATAAATACTTTTAACTTAACTATAAAAGCTTTATTTAATTAAAAAGATAAAAGTAGTAAGCTATACTTTATTGCCTTTTACTTTAAAGTATTATATAATGCAAAATTAAACTATTTAATATATAATAAAGAATTCCTTGTTATTATTCTTGCATTTAAAGAATAGTAATATTACCTATTAAGAGGAATATATAAAGTTAAGGTATATATTAACTATAAAAATATTATATATTTCGCGACAGTTTAATAACTTTTTAAAAGGCAGATCTACTATATAGAATACCTTTTAAAATTCAATTATATTTTAATCTATTAAAAGGGATCTAAGAATAAATAAATAAATATATTTAACAGATAAGCTAACTATAATTAAAGAAAGATTAAATATACTAGGCATATTTTAAAATAAACCTTTAAAGGATATTACTAATAAATAGCACTTTAAACTATATATAAAGTATTTAATCATAATACTATACTTTAATATATTAAAAAGCATTATATAATTTAAAATAATAATCAATTTTTAAAGAATATAAAGTTTAATAATAAAGGAATTTAATAATAAAAGGGAAAGATTTAAATTTTAAATAAACTTTAGAAAAATATAGTTATAGAAGTTTATTAATATTTAATATATAGTTATAGAAGTTTATTAATATTTAGTATATAAATATAAAGGTATTTTAAGTTTTAAAGGCTTAAAAAAGTGATATAAAATATTATTTTTTACTATATAATATATAAAACAGTTAAACCCTTAAAGTATAAACTATATAGTAAACTTTAACCTTTATTAATATTAAAATAACTATAAACGTTAATTTTATTAAACTTTATTATTACACTACTATTATTTATTTAATTAAAATTAAGAATTAAATATAATAGTATTTTAATAATTATAAATTAATTTATTAAATACTTTTATTTCCTTTTATATAAAGAAGTAATAAATATAGAAATATTAGTTTATATATTTTTATAATTTATTGCAGATAACTATATAATTCTAGCTAAAGCTATTTCTAACTAAAGATTAACCTTTACATTTAAATTCTAGCAAGTATTTATAAATTAATTCAATATAAACTATAATTTTAATACTATATATTACCTATAAATAAATAAATAAATAAAATATATTAACTAGGTTATTAAAGTTTATTTAAAAAGTTATATTAACTTTAATTAAAACAATTAAATAAAGAAATTATTAATTATATAGATATTTTATAATAGCGATATTTTAAAGTTAACTAGACTTAGCCTTATATATATTAACTATAGCTTTACGTTAAATATATATAGAGCGTTAAGGAAAGAGCTATATATTAATAAAGTATAAATTAAAGCTAAAGATATAAAATAGTTATATAAAAAAATATAAGTATACCTTTACTTTATATAAAAAAAAATAAAGAAGTATATTAATAAATATAAATTAAAAGGATTAATCTTTAAAGAGGGAGATATAGTTTATTTATATTAATATTTACTAAAGAAAAAAACTATAAATATTAAAATAATATAATTAAGCGATAAATTAAAATTTAAAAAACTTAAGCTTTATTTAATTAAAAAGGTTATTTTAAAAGTTACTTATAAACTTATACTATTAAATAGTATTTAAGTTTATTTAGTATTTTATATTTTACTACTCGAGAAAGTATTATAAAATACATTAAAAAATAAACTAATTATAGACTTAATTAAGGTTTTACTAGTTAAAGAAAAATATAAAATTAAAAAAATTAAAGCTATAAAAATAAAAGGTAATAAATGTTAGTATTTAATAAAGTAGAAAAACTATAAAGAAAAATATAACTTTTAGGAATTTAAAGAATACTTTAAGCACTTTTAGATAACTTTATAGTAATTCCATTAAAATCTAGGCCTTTTAATAAAGGGTTTAATAAAGCATTAAAAGTAAAAAGATTAATACCTTAGAAGTCTTAAACCTTTAAAAGAATTTCTAATTCCTGCTGCTTTAAATCTTCCAGTTTATTTAAAGATTTTAACTTATACTTAACTATCTCTTTACTTTTAATCCGCAGCTATCGTTTTTAATAATAAAGATACTTTAAACGATTTAAAGCTTTATTTATTTTTGCCTAAGCTTTATAAAAAGCTTTATAATAAATTAATAAAAGTTTTTTCGCTAATTCTTTAATAGAATTAAAATATTGCGACTTAAAAATAATATTTAATACTAAAAAAATAGTTTTAGCTATAATATTAAAAAAAAGACTTTAAAGATATATATAAAAGCTTAATATAACCCCTGCGCTATTATATAGACAATTAATATAAATGTATTTACTATATTTTAAAGAGTGATTGCTTATATAATACTTTAAGCTGTAAAAGAGATAATAAAAATAAAGTATAATATTAAAACTATTAATATTAATTAAATCCGCGAGTTTATAATAATAAAAAGTTAATTTAATATAAGTAGGCTATAAATTATTAAATATAATAAACAGGTAAGAAAAAGGATATTATATATAAAAAAGGGAAAGAAATTAAAATAGGTTTTAAAGATAAACTTAATAGGAGGGGGATATTATATTATAACCCGACTATATTAAAGATTAAGTTATAGGGGTATAAAAGAATATTAATTATATTAATTAATTATTAAAAAGTGTTGAATTAACAAGGTTATACTGAACCTTATTTATATGCAGCTTCTAGGAAGCTGCATATAACGCAGTAATAAGGAAACGACTGAGAGTCTAGTTAGGTTAACAATGGATAAACAGTTAAATTGTAACTGATCTAATAGCTAGAAGTTATAGAATATCTAGTGTATGTGCGGCTAGTGTAGAAGTAATTGTATAAACAATAGCTTTGTCTTTTACGATAGTCCTCCGACTAGATAATAGGAATATAGCGGCAGAGTTAGGTTTATGGCTCTATTCCTATTTTCCGCAAAATTCATTTGTATGGGAAATCGGCCAAATCGACTCATAGCCATACAAACAGGAAACCATTTTAGTCAGATTTTTCACAATAGCCATTATAGCCATTGTATTGAGTTTAGGGTAGGCGGGATAGCTGGTCTTAGCTTAGTTGTTATCGTTAAAGATAACAGAAATTTCCTGACTTACACTGAAGTTCCTCCGGAACTGAGTCTTAGCGTCGGGCCTAATTCTAGGTCTAGCCAGAATAGGAAGGTTACCTAAATACACTAAAATCCTTACTTTTTAGCCCTCCTTTTTAATACTCCCTCTAAAATAGATATTATCCTATATAACTTTAAAGTAGATATAGGATCTAGATATAGGAATATAATTAAAATAAAAATAAAAAATAAAAAGGACAGTTAATATAACTGAAAATAATAAAGATAGCTAATAGCTATAAAATAGCTAATAACTATAAAAAGGGTAAGAACTTTAAGTATATACTTTAAGTAAAATCTTGAGATTAAGGAGACTTATAAAATTCTTTAATTTCGGATTTAGAAAAGGCTTAATAAGCCTGTCGGCAACTATTTTACTGGTTTCCAGATAACTGACTGTAATAACACTATTTTTAACCTATTCCCTAATATAATTAAAACGCAATAGAGTATATTTTATTTAATTATAAAGGGTAGGGTTATTTGAGGTAGAGATAGCACCTTTATTGTCGTTAAATAGAGAGATTGGCTGTATAATTGGTCGATCTACCTCTTTATATAGGCCAATAAGCTACTAAATCTCCCTAATAGCTTCTATAAAAGCTATAAACTCTACTTCTAGTATAAAAAAATAAATAGTTAAGCCCCTTTTTAACTTCCAGCTAATTGGCTTATTAATAACTATAATAATATAGCTATAAGTTGATTTGCTTAATTCTTTATCCCTAGTAAAATCACTATTGCAATAATTAATAGGTATAGGATTAGATTTTCTAGTATATTAAATAGTTAGATCCTGGGTATTATTTAAATACTGTAATAGGTTGCGGGCTGCGTTTAAGTGCTTTTTATAAAGGCCTTGAAATTGTCTAGCTAGCTACTAGACTAGAAAGCTAGTATTTACTTAAATATAAATTATTAAATAGATAATAGTATTAATAATAGTTTAAAAAAGCTTAATATTAGCTTTATTTAGTTTAGTTATAGTTTTATTAGCTAAAATAAAAGGCTGTAAAGGTAATTGGATAGGCTTAGAGTTTTGAAGGTGAAAAAACTTTATAGCTTTAGTAATATATTGTTTCTGGGAAAGCTAAAAAAGGCCTCTTTTTCTATCCTTAACTATCTAAACCCTTAAAAAGAAAGAGGCAGGGCCTTTATTTTCTATAGCATAAACTTTATTAAAAGCTAGCTTTAGCTAGGCTATAGCTTCTTTATCTAGTCTAATAAAAAGACAGTTATTTATATAAGTAATAATAAAAATACTATTATATAAATTGTAGAGAATAGCAGAGTTAGAAATTAAAGGATTATATCCTAGTTTATTTCCTAAGGCTTATAGGGCCTATTGCTATTCTTTAAGGGACTGTTTTAGACTATAAAGAGCTTTCTGTAACTAAATAACCTAATCTATATCAGGGTTATAACCCAGCTTTCTAAAAATAGATTTAGTTTTAAAGGAAGCTTAACTGGCATAGTCTTTAAACCCTTTAGGAAGGTTAAGGAAGATAGTTTCTTTAAGTATCCTATTAAGGAATATACTAATAAAGTCGATTTATTCGATTTCCTAGTTATAAATAATAGCTAAGGCTAATAAGAGCCGCCAGGTAAAAGGAATAGCTGTTAAAGCGAACGTTTAGTTGAAATCTATTCCTTTTAGTTATTAAAAACCCCTAGCAACTAGCCTAGCTTTAAATTTTATTATTTTATTATTTTAGTCTTTTTTAGTCTTTAAGACTAATCGACTAGTAATAGGATTCCTGCCTTTAAGAATACTGTTACGCTTAATAAAGGTAAAGGTATATTGTTTAACTAGTGTGACGATCCGGGTTGATTCTCAAGGGATAAACCGAGGTTCGTGGGTTTATGTTGACAGAGAGGTCAGGGATG